>VDFB02337078.1:243780-296143 GCA_007258455.2 Sequoia sempervirens | reverse complement strand
TAGGAGGATATAATCCAAGCAGAAGCAAGAAGATACAGTGGGAACAGGAAGTTTGGTAGTTGGGTTAGTGTTGGCAAGACTGGAGGTCAACAATAGGAAGACTGTAGAGGTTTTTTGTAAGGCAAGGAAGCCTAGAGCGAATTTGTTTTAGATTTGCAGACTTGTAGATGATTGTAACCAAAGCACATGTGATGGCTATACAAATGATGTAATTAGAAGGCTCATGTAATGAAGTTAATAATAGAAGATATTTGTTTCTTCTAGAATTGGTTGTGCTATTTTTTGTTATTGTTGTGAGTTTTGGTCTATAAGGGGAGTACCCTTCATCAGTGGTATCAGAGTAGGAGTTCTTGAGTTTGTAGGAAAAGTATCGAACGTGAGGCAATTTGCACTAAGATCTAAGGGTTGGAGTGTGTGTGAAATTTTCTTGCAGATGTATGTGAGAGATGAACTAAGGTTCTTGTGGCTATGAATAGATCACCAAATGTGAGGCATTTCACATATGCAAAACCTAAGGGTTTGAAGATTTTTATTAAAGCATTGAGTGTGTGGATTTGTAATAGCATCTAAAGGTGTTGAATATTTGTAAATAGATTGCCGAATATGAGGAAATCTACAAATCCTAAGGGTTTGAATAATTTTTTTTGTTAAGGAACTGAGAGTGTACAAATCTTGCTTGTAGATGGATGTGTAACTTGCAAGAAGATATTTTCAGCGGATTAAAGAACTAAGGTTCCCTTGGTTGTAAATAGATTGTCAAAGGAGGAAATTTACATTTGTGAAACCTAAAGGTTGAAGGTTTGTGTTGTTACAACTTTTTGAGGCCTTGAAATGGAGAAAATAAAGAGTAAAAATACTTTTGTCATTGGATGGATTCTAAGGATTCCCAGACTAGAGGAAATCAGAGAGAGATTTCAGAAGATAAGAGAAAGAGAAATGATAGAGTTGTAGTAGCAAATAAATGAATTGAGGGATGAGATTGAAAGGAGGAAACAAGAGAAGACAAGAGTTGAAAGTAATTTTTATTATCCTTCTAATGATGTTTTAACTATAGGAAAGAAAGAGGATGCAACAGAGTGTCATGCATATGACATTGAGGAATAGAATGAGTACGAACAAATTGAGGAACTCGAGCCTAAAGATGAGGGATGTCTATTGGAAGACATGAAGGATGAAGATCTAGAGGTGGTAGCAACCACATAGGAGTGGAGAGTAATGAAGGACATTGAAGAAGAGGAAACCCAAGTGGTAGCAGTTGAAAAAAAGGTAAAACTTGCATCCTGTGAATGCATAGAAATTTTTGGTTTGCATGTGAATGATATGACTGGGATGGCTAGGTATGAGAAGGTTAAAAGCTTTTCATATTTTGGTGAGGTTAGAACCAAATCTGGTTTGTGTTGGAATGGCATGATGAGTGATAATGAAGGAAGAATTGCAGCAATGAAAGTTGCAACAAAAGGTGATGAGGTTCACCCAGATTTTGGTGTATGTTCCAATGAGGATCAACATGTAGAAATGGGAAAATTCATTGCAACAATAAATCCATTTGATGGAATTTCAATCAAGGAATAGAAGGTGAAGTGTGTAACCAAAATATGTCCCTCTAAGGGCATACAAATAGTGACATATTATGTTGAAGACAATAAAGAAGTTGCAAAAGTGTGGACTGCACCCAAGACAGGTATAGTGAAGGTTTTGATGGAGAAGAAAGAGGTAAATTCTGATTTCTATGAAATTTTTTATTTGTCTGAGTATGATAAGAGTAATGTAGAAGAAGATGTAGTATCAATGAGTGTCTTTGTGGATGAAAACACCATAGCTGAAAGTAAGGAAGGAAAAGAGGGGAAGAAAGTTGAGTTTTTTGGTAATCATCCCTTGGAATGAGTTGATGACTTCTTATGTGATAAGGAGATTGGTGTGACTGACAACTTTCTACAGGGAGACAAGGAAGGGTCATTTAATTGTACTACTAACATTGGTGTGGATGTAGAGGAGGAAGTGATTGTAGCCAAAAAATGTCTTTTAGAAGGCATAAAGAAAGATGAGTATAGAGTTGTACCCAAGGGTGATAATTAATAAGTGGATGTAGCAATACCAGAGAAGGAAGTAATGCATAATATTTTAAATTTTTGTGATGAAGATATGACTGGGTTTTGTATGACTGAAAGGATTACAATAGTGGAAAAAGAGTATGATGCATTGGTTATAGGACAAGGAAGTGATGCACTTGCATGTCTTATCAAAGGCGTGAAGGAAGAGAATGAAGTTGAAGTTGCAACAGGTGATGAGAAGGTAAGATATTCTCTTAATGAATTTAAGAAATATGATTTTCATGTTGAGATGGATGAGCTAGTGAATGTATATGAGATGGTTCAATTAGAATTTGTTAGGGATGATTGGTATGCAAAGAAGGATTTGTATGGTGTTGTAGAGTTAAGTGAAGGTGCAAATTGGTGGAGGTGGACAGACTATGGTGGGATGAATCCCACAAGATTAGAGGTAAATGAGAGATATGTCATTTGGAGGAGGTGCTCGGTTTATGGTGGAGTTAATTCCACATCAAGGAAGAGGAGTGAAGAACATAGTTTTTAGAGGAGAAGATTGCTTGTTCAAGCTAAGTTTTGGAAGAGGAGAAAGAAGAAGCAATTGCAGGTACCAATTTTAGCAATGGGGTTGGTCGAGGATTGCTTGAAGTCTAAAAGGATGGTACTACCACTCAACTCCATTTTGTGAATCCATATTCACAAAATTATTCCTACCTTGGGTGTCTGATGCAGGAGCATCTAGGGTGTGAGAGCAACCTTGCATCAACTAAAAATAGTAGTGATTTTTCTTTTGGAATAAGGGCTAAATTGGCTAGAGTTTGCTGAGTAGGAGAATGGAGTTATATCTTGAACATGTGCAGAAGTTCGGGCCTTGGGCCTTAGGCTTATAACTTATCGCATATGAAAGAAGAAATGCAGAAAGAGTTAGTCATTTTTAGATCAGAATGGTTTGGTTTCATACTTCGGGCTGGTGCCTTATGCATGGATGTAACAAGTGGACATCAACATTCAGTGTTAAGGCATGCTTAAGTCATGAAAGAATGCATGAGGCATGGTAGAACTCTAACACCCAAAAAGAATAGAAGTTGGCAAGGATGATTTTTGGGCTTTGTGAATCAGAGGTAGAGCTTATGCTTTACTCGAAAGATAGTAGATGGTATGAGGTAAGTTCAAAATTTGACCCTTGATGATCTGTGTTTTGGAGAATTGGTTCATCAGTGGGATATGGGGATTTCAAAGAGACATGGTTTCTTGTCTCTCCGATATGGTGATAGCGAAGGTGACAGAGGTGAATAGTTGCAAAATTTATCATCAAAGGGAGATGCATATATTGATAGGATGAGTTGATGAGTCCCTTTGACATTGAGAATCGAATAGAAGGGCTTGTATCAATTGGACATCTTATGGAGTCTGTTTGACACTTTGACAATGTCATACAAGAGATTTTTCGGTGAGACTTTAGGATATCGGTGTGAGTTGCTTCAAAATCTCTTTGACATGCCAATAAAGTGGGACCAAGCTAAGTGATGAAGACAAAGGGAGATGATGTCATGGCTCCCAGGTGGTGAAAAATTATTAAGTGGGTGATGACATGAAGGCTCTTCATTGAAGAGACATATGGGTATCAGTGGAACATAAATAAGAGTCTCTTCGAAATTCCGATAGGAACTTAATTGATGAGACTTCCAAATTTTGGGGAGAGTTTCTTTGGTGTCCCCTCGACACAATGAAGACATATCATTGACTTTTGTGGGACTCAATAGGAAGGAGATAATGATGTGTACAAATAGATGGTGGATGGCGATTGGATGATAGGTTAATTCACATCATTGTTGTGAATTGTGAATAATGACAAGTATGGAAATCGATGAGAAGGTGAATATCGGTATGACATGGAATTGTCTTAGTCTGATAAGTAATAGTGTCATTGATGGTTTGAAGAGAGGCGGTTAAGGCGCAAAGATGATGATCAATGGCATGTTTGAGAAGATAGATTAGAAAATGAGGAAACCATTCTAGTTGGTGATTGAAGGAAGTAGTGGTACTAAGGCAAGATGAGTAAAAGAATTAAATGAAGATAAGATTGCAAGTGAATGCGACAAATGAGAATGAAACCCTAGTTTCTAGATTGATGAAAATAGAATATGCAATGAATCTGGATGGGATTGTAGGGAAAGAAGATTGCTTGCTGGTGAAGACAAAGAGGAGGATATAATCCGAGTAGAAACAGGAAGAGACGGTGGGCATAGGAAGTCTGGTAGTTGGGTTAGTGTTGGCAAGATTGGAGGTCAACAATAGGAAGATTTTAGAGGTTTTTTGTAAGGCCAGGAAGCCTAGAGCGAATTTGTTTTAGATTTGCATACTTGCATATGATTGTAACCAAATCCCATGTGATGGCTATGTAAATGATGTAATTAGAAGGCCCATGTAATGAAGTTAATAATAGAAGATCTTTGTTTCTTCTAGCATTGGTTTGAGTGCTATTTTTTGTTATTGTTGTGAGTTTTGGTTTGTAAGGGGAGCACCTTTTGTCAATACCTCTTACCGATTGCATGAAGAAAAAGGATTTTTGCATGTGTTAAGTTTGAAAAAGAATCCAACAACGGGCTTTAGACTTAAGGCTTACTATATGCCGAAGGCGTTGGACATCAAAATTTGGCATTATAGCTTATGCCTTGAATTAAGGTTAAGTAAGAGGTAAAAAGTATTCACAAAAGCCGACACCCAAAATTTTTTTGAGGATCGAACATTAGCCATAGGTCTTATGACTTACCAATATCCCATGTGATGAAATGTGTATGGAGGAACCTTGACCCCCGAAAAGGTCTGCATACCTTAGCTTGTTTACATGTCATGATGATGTGGTTGTAGATAGAGGATATCACTTACATCTAAAAGTTTCATGTATAATTAATCATTCTTATGACATCCATAGTATAGGTGTGAATTTGCACCCCTTATGAAAATTCCCCTTTTACAGTTCCTCACCTTAGAAAACCAAATTTGAAGGAAAAAAATCCACATAAGCCCACTGCCTTCGTTCCACTTGGCTTTTGTTTTGTGTGTCAACAAAATAATAGCTGTCAGGGATGCTCACGTGACACGCTTATGTCCTTGATGGATTCTTGCCTCTGAAGCCTGTAGAGGCATTACACTTCCCATTAGGGTCAATTTTTAATGCCCCTTTTCGACCAACCAACCATAATATGGTTTTTTTTCTCTTTCTCCCTTCAAATTCACTCATTCTTCATGCATTTCATCTTCTTCACATCCTCTAAGTACTCAACTTGATCTCTCCAAGCAATTCTCTAAGCATTTTCTTGCACCCATCACTCTCAAGCAACACTTTTCACTCCACAGTAGCAGCAACAACACTCCATCAACTCCATAGAGCAAGTGTGGAACAACACCATTGTAGTAGGGGCTTGAGTCCTCTCATTTTCTCCTCCATTAGCTAGTGAGCTCTTGGTGGAGGTGGTAATATTTTCACTCTCCTCTACAATTTGGTTGAGTAGCATAATATTGTTTTGAAGTGTTATTGTGTTTCAATTTCATTCTTCGTTTATCATACTTTTCTTCTTTGTTGCTAACTTGGTTGTCCATGGAGGTGGAAACACCAAAACAGGAGTCTGACTGAGGTAGGCCCCTATACAACCACCCAACAATTTATCTCTCTCTTATGTAGGTGGATGTGCTTCTCGGAGCTAGCTAGCGAACAAGCTCTTTTGAGATCATTCTTGTCACCCTAGCTTTAATCTACTTACTTTATCACATTCGCTTATATATTTCTTACTTCATAAGTGTTATTTTGTTCCCTTAAAAACAATTAGCTAGGTCATCAGTCTATTTTTTGACGGTTCACATTGTCTTTTTGGTCCTCTGGTTGTATGGATACGAGCACACCTAAGAGATGCTAACGCATCGTGATGTTGTCTCATAACCATGCTTTTGTCCTTGGGAAGAGAGCTACCTGAGGCACAGTGTTGAACCCAAAAACTGGCTCACCTAGCCCCATTCTGAGTTTTGGGTCTACAGAGTGGTTGAAGGACCTTATAGTCCTCATCATTCTCATCCCTCATCTCCTAACACCCCTTCAAGCTGAGGTAAGTTAGGGCAGCCTTCTGCTCTTGGCTCTCTATGACCTAGGGCCTTGAATGTGGTTGGTTCCCCTCTCTTACATCCACAAAAATGAAATCTTAGGAAATCCTTTTGGGAATATGATTATATGCTAGTGGTGTCAAAAGAGGTCCTTGGCTGGTATAGTTATCAATGGGGAGTATGAAAGTAGTTTACCTATCTAGTGCATGAAGGTTGTTAGCGCTTTATTCTTATCTTAAGGTTTTGAGGATCGAAGAATAGTGTTAAGGCTTAAACCATTCAGGCACCAGAGATTGCCCTTAAGTTTTACACCTTAAATTAATGTTATGAAGGAAGGATGAACAAGACCCAAACCCTAACACCCAAAATGGTGTAGTTCACGGGTCAGAGTTAAGGTTGAGGCCTTACTGGGAGTGTTAAGAAGGGATATAAGGAAGCCTCAAACTTTGACACCCAAAATTATTTCAATGTTTGTGGGTCAGAAAGTTGGGTAACACATTAACACGAAGGCATGAAAGTTGTAAGGGGGAAGAGAGAACCTCGACCTTCGACAACTTGAAGCATTGTTCAAAGTTTTGCACTTCAACATTTTGGGGGTTAGTGTGTTGGCTTGTGGAGCATAGGAAGGCAATGCTAAAGGGTAAGGCCAATGGTCGAACCCTGATAAGTGTAAGAAGCTCCAGGCTTGGGTGATTGGGCTTGCTTCTAAGGTCCTACATACATCAAGCATGAGGTAAGGGGCATTGGCGATCCCCGAACCTCGAAAGCATGATTGAAGGAGTAATCCAACCATTCTACAGAATGCTTGTGTTGACTTGGGTTGAAAATATGGGTATGGTGGTGAGTGACAAGTGGCAAGAGGTGATTGCTTCACCTAATTCACATAATTGTTGTGAATCAATAGTGATGTACGACTAAAATTTAAAGCAGGTCAATCAAACGATGGTACTTTAAAGAAATGCAGGTATTTATGTGGAGCTTATTACAAACACGAGTTTCAAGATCGAGGGCTTTCATTCAGAGGTCAAATTTTTTTAGTGGTTAGGGAAGGAAGCGAAGACAAAAAATTCAAGATGTCAACTCTAGGCGACATTCTTGGGAAGGAAGGAAGAAAATGGATGCCACTGTTAATGAAGAGGATGGCTAGGTAAGTAGAGGGAGTTGGAGCAAACAAGGGGGGGATTTAATGCAAAGAAAATACCCTAGATTATGTTATGCTAGAAATCAAAGGGGAAGGAAATTGGTCAGAGGGACATGACTCATAGGGGTAGAAGTGATTGATGAAGAAAAGAAAAATGGGTGGCATTGGATTGGTCTCCAGGTGGCAGAGGTTGAAAAGGTTAGAGTCTCACTAATATTTCAGATAGGATCATATGTATAAAGTTCTTCATTTGGTTTCATGGAGGAAAAATAATGTTGGAGCCAAAGCAAGGGCTCAAGACACCATCTCTGGCCTTGCATAATATTTATGCAGATATGGGGGTTTATCCCTAGCTATTTTTAAGTATACCCACCTGGTGTTTTTTGTGCGTGTAGATGTAATTGTATATTGTACCCTATAGTGTGTATTGGGGGTGTTGGAAGTGTTATTCATCTATTGTTTTAGTGAGGATAATACCTAGGAGTTTTGCTATACCTAAATCATACATATGAGTTTTTTGGGATTGTGTGATTAAATTTAGCCTCCATCAACCATTCCATTGGTATCAAGTGAAAACCTTGTCATAAGCCATCATATGTCCATTTTAATGTTATCCCTAAATGAGTTGAATTTGAAACCCTAATTCCTTCTTATTCTTCAATGCCAACAATTGTAATTATATATATGTGTGTGTGTGTGTGTGTTTGATACAAAATAATGGGTACAAATCATGGTTGTTAGAATGCTTTGTTTAGAGATATTTAAGTATCACACTCATGACACTATTTGATAGTTGCTTAGACAAATATTGCCTTGAAATATCATTTTATATTATTTGAATAGAAGAACCCATCTCATCATCATGGATCTAATAGATTTCTTGCTCAGGGGTTTGGCTAGATCTCATGAGGCTTCATGATGCCAATATGGTTGAGAGGAGAACAAGTTTGATTATTTGGGTTATCTTATTGCTGTAAATTATCTTGTGGTCAAAGATGACCATTGAACTTTTCTCTTAACTAGAATTGCAGTCATGAATGCAAAAAATATTAAGTACAGACATTAAATGGTCATGTAAGCGTGATGTGCTTGTTATGAATGAACTATTCCTTAAAATTGTGCCTATCCATATCGAGGTTTCTGACCTTCGACTTCACCTAAGTGGGTGGAAGCTGGCGGTGGAACTGTCTAGAGTAAGAGGACCCTAGAAAGAGTTGTGTAACCACTCTTATATTCTCTAATTAATGGATTAGAGGCATAGGATGTTTTCGTGTAAATCATTGAGGTTAGCGTATTTCTGTGTTTTGGATTATGAGGGTGACTAAGGTAGAGTGGTATTTGAACCTAAGGGTTATACTCCTTGTGTTAGTCAACTAGGTGTATGAAGGTTGAATTTCCTAGAAAGATTCAATATGTGGTTTGTTTCGTTAACCTTTCGACCCTTAATCTTATGAATGTTATATGGTGACCTTTGTATGGTTGGATTAAAAACATGAGTTCAATTATAATTATCTATTTCAGATATGTTTTAGTTACCTTCAATGCTTGATTATCTATGTTAGAAAGTGGCCCTTGAGGGGTGTTGGAATCAAGATTGTTAATCACTCCTTATAGTAGAACGAGCCATTATAGATTCACTGTTGTTATTAATACTTAGTATATATTACAATTGTGAGCTAGTGGTGATTTAAACCTAGGTGTTATGTGTGATTGTTGGTCAATCAAATACAAATTGGGTGAACTCAAGTTGTTGAACTATAGTTCCTCTATGAAATATACATGTAGGAAAGGCCATCAGAGACAAGCCCAAGGAATTAGGTTTGGCCCCTAGGGTTTTCTCTCTTTTCATTACTTGAGTTAATATTGATATATTATATTGGAATAGCTTGAGACTTGATGGTGTCTTCTAAATTGAGTTGTGATGAATGATGAGTTGTAGCTAATCAAGCCTGCCTTGACAATGTGAATCCCTTGTCTTCTCTTGAAGCTCTACTAGGGTTTCCTAAGAAACTTAGTTATTTAATTGAATATTATAATCTATATTTGGTCAAATGTTGTTATGCCTTTTTATGAATTGTGTTCTTGGAGATAAAGTTTGGTGAGTTAGTCATGTGTTGTAACCAAAATTCGAGATTTGTGTTTTTCCCTTAGCTATATTTTATAGCAAATATTTTTGGTCATTACATTTGGTATCTGAGCGCACATTTGCAACACTGGGATATCTAGTTAGTGATGTTGCCCATGTGGGGTTGTTTGTGTGAATTTTTTTGTGCGCTTGTCTCCTTTTTGTAATTGATGGTTGAAAAGACCTTATGAGATCTTAAGTCACTTTCATCATTCTTTGATAATTTTGGTTGTGAAAGAGTTAATTTAAAAGGGAATAAATATGTTGTTAAATTGATTGGGCATTATGTAACCTCATGTGAATGATGCATTTGATTATGAAGAAGTTTAAATAGCCCAATTTATAGATTTTGACTTGCCAAGAGTTAAATATAAATTCACCTATGTACCCTCATGTAGGAATTGTAAGTGTTTAAGATGAGAAAGATTAGTAAAATTAAATGTGTCAAATGTATGTTCCATTCATGTTGATTAGAACGTTATGGTGAATTATCATTATGAAGACCAAGTCAATCTAGAATGAAAATAGAAATGAAAAAAAGTGAATGGCTAGAAAACTACGGATATTATTATTATAAAATCAACCTTCATGTTGTCCTATAACCTTGAACCTTATGGAGATGAAAGATGATTCTTAAGACATGACTATTGTGTAGAAAATACAACCTTACTAAAGTAAACTTCATTTCACTTCATAATGGAAGTGAATAACTTAGTATAAAACACTATAGTTTGTATTTCTAAATCTATGTGCCTTGGGGTGTTTTGAAAATGTGATTCGTTTCTTGTGTGTGGATGAATCAAGTACTACCTAAAAGTGCATGTTTCCTTTAAATCAATCAGATGCATGTTTCATGTAAAGCTATCTTGTAGATACAGATGAAATATTTATACTGGGCAAAAGGCTGCATTTCCAAAACTGCAATTCCTGCCTTAGGATGCATGTGTGATCTTGTGCATGGAATCAATTAATATTGAGATAAAATAGAATAGTGAATACAATAAGCAAGTAAATAAATAATGATGGTGGAGAGGGAATGAATGTAGTAGTAAACCTTGCATTATTAAATTCTGAATTAAGTTGTTCTTTTATTACATGTCATGTCTAGAATATAGAATGGCATGTGCGTCATAATAGCATTACTTTGGCAAGACTTAAGGTCCCCAATTGAATTGTTAGTCATAGAAATCCATATAACTATTAACTCATTAGAGATGCAAATGTTAAGTACATGAGTAAGTGAATTTTGAGTAAAAATGGATGTTGTGCTTGTGGTGCTAACTAGCTAGACAATGCTTTCTTTATCATGTGTTGAGTATCAGTTAGCCTTGCTTAAAAAGTGCTTTATCATGGTTGAGTATGCCACTTGGAAGAATAGAATATTTGTGATTTAATTATGTGCAAGGAAATGGTTTGTTGCTTTAAAGATGAAAATTGAAAAAAAGAAAAGAAAAGGGAAGTTATTTTGTATTCTTGGTGTATGTGAGCACCCCGTAATGGTGCATATGTTGTGTATTGTGGTAATTTTGTGGATAGACCAAGTTGTAAAAGTAAGTGTGTGTTGTGCATGTTTGAATAATATGGAATGGAATGATAAATTCTTGATAGTTATGTGATTTGTCATGTGAAAACTAGTACATGTGTTGTGCTTCAGGTACGAGATACAGGGTATCTAACTTGGGGTAAGGGTGGTGGACGTCTAGTACGATCCCCTATGTGTACCCTTCATGATTATCTTGTGTGGTTGATTTGTTGTGAAATGGAGTAAGCATGAAATGTGTGGATGTGTATCTATTAAATGAAATGTGATGCATTCCTTTGTGTTAGTCTTATTTGTTTATTAAATGCATACCCCTAGTGTATGGTTCCCCCCTTATGGGAGTGAGATGCCAACTAGTGCAAATAGGGGTTGAGAGGCACATGTTCTCCCATCGAGAAATCATGAGCGTAGGGTGTTGTCCCTAATCCTGATAAATGATCTATGTCAAGTCATTGTAATCCTCACATGGATGTTGATGGTGGCCTACTCCCCCACATATGAGAACCACACTTTTTAGTTCATAGGGAAAACCTATTCCTTGATGTTTATAACCCATGGGTAAATTATGAAATTACATGGACCACCAGTGATTCATATTTATGTGGTCAAGGACCACTAGCTATTCATATTCATGTGGTCAGGGGCCACTAGTTATTCATATTCATGTGGTTAGGGACTACTAGTGATTCATATTTATGTGGTCATGGACCACCAGTTATTCATATTTATGTGGTCAGGGACCACCAATTATTGCATGCTATTATACTTATGTGGTTAGAGAACCACCATTCCCCTCCTCCCCTTAGTTGGCTTATCAAGTCACGTGGTGCTCATAATGTGTAGATTTTATTGTTGAAATATGAATTATTTGTAATTCTTGATTGATGTTTTATTTTATTATGCGTCAAAAATGTGGAATTTTATATTTAATTAAGCTATTTAGCCATTTGAAGTTTTTTATAGTCCAATTTTCCTCTAGGACTTTTTTAATTTCACCTTTGAATTATGATCAAAATGTTGCAATGTAGGTACAATTGATCTTTATTTTGCTTCTCTCCTGAATTTATAGATCCTTTTTGGGATTTGTATTGAAATTTTGGTTTATGATCCTTTGTTACTTAGTTTGAGGCTTTCTCCTTATTTGAAAAATTGTTGGCATGTGTGGTGTAATGTGAAATCTGTAAACTACCATATCCTAGGGGGGTTCCCTGACAAGTCGTATAAAGGAATAGATGAGTTGGGGAATTATTTTGAAAGGGTTTGTAAATGGGACCGATATGGGATGATCATTAATCCATTATTCCCCTCATTCTATGATTGTTCTTATCTATATGGATTAGTCCTTAAAGAAGGGCCTTGAGACCATCTTTTCTAATGGCTATGGTATCCAAGAACATCCATCCTTGTAAACCCCATTGTGTGAGCCTTATGTTGTAAATTATGTGACTATATGAGGAAAAGCACACCCATGGGGAAGAGAATCCTTTGAGTGAGGAAAAGCACACCAATTGGGAAGAGCATCCTTGATATTATTTTGTGTACATGTGAAATTGCAAGTAAATGGGATGTGGCATACTTGTGAACTATGTGCGAAAGTAACAAATGATGCAAGTTAATATTCCTTGAGACATGGTATGAGTGCCATGATTGAGATATGGTATGAGTACCATAATTATAAGGTAAAATATTCTCTTAAGAACATATTTAGACAAAATGTGAAGCTGATAACTCTTGAGATATGACTGAACATTTGTGATAAGACATGTTCTAGTAGCATGGGTACTACTCATGTGAAAATTCTGAGATATATTAAAAGATGCTTATTTGTTGATATAATGTTATAATTTAGTTAAAGATGGTTACATAGGAAATAATTTATGGCTACGTGGATAGTGATTAACCTTGTAATTTTGTTTTATATATTGAGATTATATGGGCTAAATGTTTCATTTTGAAAGAATTTATTCTAATTGTTGGATGTTAACTCATGAAAGAGATGTCTCTTGTGTATGTCTTCTTATGCATGAAAGATATGTCTCTTATGTATATTTTTTAGTCTATAATTGTTGTCAATCATGTGCAATAGTTATTGTCTATTTTGATACCTTGTACAGTTGTTATAATTAGTTCTAAGTGTCTACACTTTGTAGGCTTCTCTCTGGCTCATTTTTTGAGCAATTGTTGATCATTTTGACTATTGTTCTATAATTTATGTTGTACAGAGTTGTGTGAATTTGTGTAAATATTTCTTTGGTCCAATATGAAACAAAAATGCATGTCCAAAATTAATTTTTTGATTTCCTTCATCATGGAAATAGGATCATTAGCATGGCTAATCCATTTCTTGAGTGTTACTATAAAGCTATTAAGTTCCAACCTTGAAAGGCTTCCAGGAGGAAGTCTATACAAGGGGGGGATGATGTAAGGCCCATCCCTTTATACTAGTGTTATAGCCTTTTATTCCAAACCTATACTACGCTCCTGTGTGGATTAAGGGTGCATCATTTAAATGATTCAGGACCCAACTATGTTTGAGTTCCATTATACTTTTAATCATTTGGTTCTAACAGAAAATTAGTTGAAGTCTTATGTGAATGCTTCTATTAAGGTATGTGACTAAATCTACATTGATAGATACTATAATTTTCCATGCTATATGGTGTTGCAAAGGTCCACTAGTAATAAAGCTCATTTTATTATCATTTGACTCATGTTGATTTTGAATGTCTCCTATAGTATTCACTTGAGGTTCCTCATAGCAAGTATTGTGGCTCAAGTCGCTAAAGGAGCCTTAGAAGTTTAGTAAATATAGCATGTGTAGATTTGATCCCTATAGGACTACTTAACTAAGGGAGATTAAGATAGTAAGGATAGAGGAAGAGTCTTAGAGTCTTCTATGCTTTTGGGTTGTGCCTTATCATGGAATTATGATCTGCTCTTAGATTAAAACACCATATCATCTTGATAGTTGGGAGATGCTAATAAAGAGTTAATCTAATGAGGATAGCTGAACCCAACTATAGTTAGATCAATCTTTTGATAATATGATTGTCATTATTTTCACAAGGGCATCTTATGGATGTCAAAGGAGAGTCTTCTAGAAATGAGTTGATTGAGTTCAACAAATGCACCTCATTGAGGTCAATAGGAGATCTAAGTGATAACAAATATAGAGTTGTTGTTTGAGGCCTAAAGAACTTCATAGGGTTGTTAGGAAGAAGGATTCATTGGCCTTAGGGTGTCATTGCAACAAGCCTTGGAGAGTTCCAAAAGTTTAGACTTTGGACCTCGGGCTTACCTATATCATTTGTTAAAGAGGAAAGAGTTAGTCTTTTTCAGCTAAGACCAAAAGGAATCAAACTTCAAGCTTTGGTCATACCGTATAATGAATGCCTTAAGGAAATAATGAAGTCTGAGTTAAAGTTCAAAAGGTATCAGGTTTTGGACTTTGGTCATACTGCATATCGAATCCCTTAGAGAAATGAAGAAAGAGTAAAAAGGTTTTGGACATCAGACTTTGACCATACCTCGTATCGGTTGCATGAAGGAAAATGAAGTTTGCATGTATTAAGTCTAAAATGGCATCCAACATCGGGCTTCAGAATTAAGGCCTACCATATGCTAAAGGTGTTGGACATCAGACTTTGGCATTATGGCTTATGCCTTGACTTAAGGTTAAGTAAGAGGTAAAAGGTATTAGCGAAGGCTGACACCCGAAGAAGTTTCAAGGATTGGAGGTCAATCATAGGTCTTATGAATTACCAATATCCCAAGTGATGAAAGGGGTATGGAGGAACCTCGACCCCTGAAAAGGTCTACATACCTTAGCTTGTTTTACATGTCATGATGATGTGGTTGTAGATAGAGGATCTCACTTACATCTAAATTTTTTGTGTATAATTAACCATACTTATGACATCCACATAAACTAAATCTTAGGAAATCCTTTTGGGGATGTGGTTATATGCTAGTGGTGTCAAAAGAGGTCCTTGGTTGGTATAGTTATCAATGTGGAGTACGAAAGAAGTTTACCTATCTAATGTGTGAAGGCTATTAGTGATTAATTCTTATCTCAAGGTTTTGAGGATTGAAGAATAGTGTTAAGGCTTAAACCGGTCGGGCATTAGGGATCGCCCTTAAGGTTTAAACCTTAACTTAATGTTTTGAAGGAAGGATGAAGGAGACCCAAACCCCAACACTCGAAATGGTGTTGGATTTCACGTGTCAGAGTTAAGGTTGAGGCCTTATTGGGAGTGTTAAGAAGGGGTATAAGGAAGCCCCGAATCTCGACACTTGAAATGATTTCGATGTTCGTGGGTCAGCAAGTTGGCTTACACCTTAACACGAAGGTGTGGAAGTGGTAAGGCAGAAGAGAGAACCTTGACCTTTGACAACTTGAAGCATTGTTCAAAGTTTTTCACTTCGGCATTTTGGGGGTTAATGTGTTGGCTTGCGATGGAGCATAGGAAGGAAATGGTAAAGGGTAAGGCCAATGGCTGAACCTTGATAGGCGTAAGAAGCTTCAGGCTTGGGTGCTCAATCTTGCTTCTAAGGTCCTTCTACGCATGCCAAGCATGAGGTAAGGGGGACTGGTGATCCTTGAACCTTGACAACAATGACTGAATCATGCCATTTCATGGAACACTTGCATTGACTTGGGTTGACCATGTGGGTATGGTGGTGAGTGACAAGTGGAAAGAGGTGATTGCTTCACCTGATTCATATCGTTGTTGTGAATCAATAGTGTTGTGTGATTGAAATTTAAAGCAGGTCAAATCAGATGATGGTACTTTGAAGAAATGAAGGTATTTGTGTGGCGTTTATTATAGGCATGAGTTTCAAGATCAAGGGCCTACATTCGAAGGCTAGTTGTTGTCAGTGGTCAGGGAAGGAAGCGAAGGCACAAAAATTGAGATGTCAACTCCAGGCGAAATTCTTGGGAAGGAAGAAAATGGATGCCACCATTAATACAAAGGATGGCTAGGTAAGTAGAGGGAGTTGGAGCAAACAAGGGGGAGATTTAATGCAAAGCAAAAACCCTAGATTATGTTATCCCAGAAATCATAGGAGAAGGAAATTGGTCAAAGGGGTATGACTCGTAGGGGTAGAAGTGGTCGATGAAGAAAAGAGAAATGGGTGGCATGTGACTGGTCTCTAGGTAGTAGAGGTTGAAAAGGTTAGAGTCTCACTACTATTTCAAACAGGATCGTATGTATGAAGTTCTTCATTTGGTTTCAAGGTGGAAAAATAATGGTGGAGTCAAAGAAAGGGCGCTCAATACACCATCTCAAGCCTTGGATAATATTTATACAGGTATGGGGGCTTATCCCTAGCTATTTTTAAGCATACCCATCTGGTGTTTTGTGCATGTAGATGCAATTGTTTATTGGACCCTATCGTTTGTATTGGGGGTGTTGGCCATGTTATTCGTTTATTATTTTAGCTAAGTGTTTTGGGACTGTGTGATTAAATTTAGCCTCCATTGACCATTCCATTGCTATCAAGTGAAAACCTTGTCATAAGCCATCGTATGTTGATTTTAATGTTATCCCTAAACAAGTTGAACATGAAACCCTACTTCCTTCTTATTCTTCAATGCCACCATTTGTAATTATATGTGTGTATGTGTGTGTTTGATACAAAATAACTGGTACAAATCATGGTTGTTAGAATGCTCTATTTAGTGAGATTTAAGTATCGCACTCATGGCACTGTTTGAAAGTTGTGTAGATGAATCCTGTCTTGAAATATCAGTTCATATTATTTGAATAGAAAACCTCATCTCATTATCATGGGTCTAATAGATTTCTTGGTCAGGGGTTTGACTAGAGCTTACAAGGCTTCACGATGCCAATATGGTCGGGAGGAGAGAAAGTTTGATTCTTTGGGTTATCTTATTGCTGTAGATTATCATGTGATTAGAGATGACCATCAAAATTTTCTCTTAACTAGAATTGTATCCATGAAGTACAACAGATATTAAGTGCAAAAATTAAATGGGCGTGTAAGCATGATGTGCTTGTTATGAATGAACTATTCCTTAAAACCGTGCCTATCCATATTGATTTTTTTGACCTTTGGCTTCACCTAAGTGAGTGGCAGCTAACGGTGAACCATCTGGGGTAAGAGGACTCTAGAAAGGGTTGTGTACCCACTCTTATATTCTCTAATTAATGGATTAGAAACATAGGATGTTCTTGTGTAAAGCATTGAGGTTAGCGTATTTCTGTGTTTTGGATTATGAGGGTGACTGAAGCAGAGTGGTCTTTGAACCTAAGGGTTATAGTCCTGTGTTAGTCAACTAGTTGTATGAATGTTGAATTGCCTAAAAAGATTCAGTATGTGGTTTGTTTCATTATCCTTTCACCCCATAATCTTATTAATGCCATATGGTGACCTTTGTATGGTTGGATTAAAACCATGACTTCAATTATAATTATATATTCCAAATATGTTTGGTTTACCTTCAATGGTTGATTATCTATGTTGGAAAGTGGTCCTTGAGGGGTGTTGTAATTGATATTTTTAATCACTCCTTATAGTAGAAGGAGCCCTTATAGATTCACCATTTCTATTCATACTTAGTATATACTATCATTGTGAGCTAGTGATGATTTAAACTTGGTTGTTATATGTAATTTCTGATCAATCAAATACGAGTTGGGTGAACTCAAGTTGTTGAACTAAGGTTCCTCTATGAAATATATATGTAGGCAAGGCTATTAGAGATGAGCGCCCAAGGAATTAGGTCTAGCCCCTAGGGTTTGCTTTCTTTTCATTACTTGAGTTAATATTGATATATTGTAGAGTTAATCAAGCCTACCCTAACGATGTGAATCCCTTGTCTTCTCTTGAAGCTAGATAATAGGGTTTCCTAAGCAATTTAGTTACTTAATTGAATACTATAATCTATATTTGGTCAAAAAAAATTATGCCTTTTTATGAATTGTGTGCTTGGAGACAAATTTTGGTGAGTTATTTGTGTGTTATAATCAAAATTTGAGATTTGTGTTTTTCCCTTAGTTGTATTTTATTGCAAAACCTTTTGGGAATTACACAACCACCCCTTCCCAAAGAGGGATGCCACCCTGAGTTGTGGCTCACACATGGGCCACTACCCCCCAACATCCCATTTCTTTTTGTAAAAGAAAAACCAAATATATATTTTGTGTATTTTAACTTGCAAAAAAAAAATATCTTTGTATTTTTAAGGAATATCATTTATGTTAAACACATCAATCAAAAGTATGTCTTTTGTTGTAAAATACAACAACAAAAAATAATAATAATAATAATAATAATAATAATAATAATAATAAAATACATATGCATACACGAGAAAATAAATAAATATATGAGTTAAAAAATAAAATAATAAAATAATAATGTGTAAACTTTGTTTCAAAAACAATGTGGATTCAAAACATGTATGTCATGTTGGAGAGCTCTACCAAAATTTGTTTACCTGCAAACACAAACAACCATTTAAAACATGTAGATTAGAACAATCATAAAAGAAAACATAGAAAAATGGTTTCATGTAAAGAATCAAAATGAAACAAAATGTCATATATGGAATCATATTGGAAACAATAAGAGCTTCAAATCTGAAAATGCAAATGGAGATAGAAATGGTTGCAAACCCCATTAGAGCTTCTCTCATCCTTATTCCAAACCTGCAAAACTCAAATGAGTGAGAATGAAAAGAAAATAGGTTAAAAAAGCATCCTTATGTCTTAGGGTTTTAAATAAAGCCCTCAGATCTAATGGCCAAAATTAAATCTCATCTAATGGTTGAGATTTAGTGCACAACCAATTAACTCTAATTGAATGGTTATCTAAATAGAACTTGTTTAATTTATAATTAGTCTATGGTGGGGTATAATGGCACTAGACCCCTCAACTTTAAGTTGTAACTTAAAGTTACCTTCATAATATTCGAATGTGTAATAAGAGGTTTAATAAATTAAATTAAATCACTTATTGAAATATTGCATGAAATCTTTGGCTTTATAAAATAAAGTTTAAATCAACCTATGAAACCTTACAAAATAATCAATTTATTTTGTGAATATTTAAATGTAGACTTGAGCCCTTATAAATTAATTAAGTTATTTATAAGGTATTTAAGTAAGAGTATGTTAAATGTAAAATGGTATTAAAATTACATAAGGAATAAATTAAATCGTGATATCAATTATTATGAATAAATATCAATAATGATTCTCTATGATGTCAATTAATTTATATACATATATATGGGTGATCCCACAATACTGGTTTATAATTTTTGGTCAAACTGGACACTGAACTGATTTTTTCTAACTAAATCTTCACTTTCGGGCACCTATAGCGGCTAAACCATGAGGAATTTGAAGATGATGTAAACTAGTGATTTGTGACATTTTGTCTATAGATTCTAAATATATTTTTTTTCAAAATTTTTGAAATCAGATTGCACTTTTATTTCCATCTCCTTCGAAACTAGTTTTTCTCAGTAAACATCATTTTTAAGGAGTGATGTTCACCGTATACAACATAACGTTTTTTCCATGAAGGATAAAATCCTATTTTTTTTGAATTTAGATATGTAACTACAATATCTAGCGCTTTCATTTGGTTTCATAGTGTTTTATTGAATATTTTTTCCTTAATCAAGTTTTGAAGTCAAACCAATTACAATTCAGACATAGGTAGACTGCATACAACATAATTTTTTTTGTATGTATCGAAATTCAAATTTTTTTTGTTGGATCATGGACTTCAATATCTAGTGCACTGATATTTTTCAAAAAAAAAATTGATGATTTGCTATTATTCCACATGTGCAAAACATAGATCTTGATTTTCAATGAAAAACCTATGTTTAATGAAACTAGAAAAACAAATATATAATAAAACCAAAACATATTAAAATTATATTCGTTGGATAGTTCGTTTTGAGGACTACCATCATCCAGTTGGGTCTGTGAAGTCTCCTTCATTTTCATCCTCAACTTGAGCTTCAAAGGGAAAAATTTTGGAGATTTTTGGTGCCAGAGGGGGAGAAAGGGGGAAATGGGGGGTTCTAACGAACCAAGGTTCGCTAGAACTAGGGGGGTCGCTCGAACCCCCTAAAGTTTTTTCCATCCAAAAATGCATTTTTCCTTCCTCAATGGAATTGTAAACCATTTTTGTGGGTTTACCCATATGTAATATTTAGTGAAATTAATATTAAATTTAATTTTAATGATGAAACTGTGTCAATAAGGATAAATAATACCTAGTGGTATTAAAATAAAAATAAACAAAAATATTGATAGCAATTATAGCGGTAATAATAATATCATGGATAATATAAAAATTAATATTGGGATGAAATATGGCTCAATATTATAGGTAATGTTAGTAATGAGATTAATACTAAGGATATCATTTATGTTACTACAATCATTAAGGGAAGTATGATAGTAGTGTTGGTATGGTGAATAAAAAAGGGAAATATTAACGACGACTAATGAGTGTTGGAAAACTACTAACACTTATAGTAGATGGAACCCACGTGAGCAACCCCAAGAATACCATGAAAATGGCAACATCGATATAATGCAAAATGTTAATATTGACAAATGTTAATAAGCTTCTTGAAAGAAATCCTTTTTCAAATGATGAGCATTATTATTATTAATTGAGGACATAAATAATACTATGAGATAAAACCTAAGTGCTCTAAGAATTTCAATATTTTGGGAGCAAACTACAAATCCTAGATATCATTAAATTCAATATTAAATATTGGAACTTAGACTAATATTAACACTATTAGCAGGAACAACAATAATATTTTAATGGGTTTGGTCATGGCAATCTAACACTAATGTTAGAAAAACATACTAATAATGATAACATACATGTTGTTAAAGGCTATTTCAATAAGGATGGTTGATCTGATGCTGAGATAATCAACATCGCTAATGTATCAAAAGTAAGTGAAATTGAGGACAAGAGTTGTATGAGTATTTAGTTAGTACTATGAATCAATGGTAGTAGGTAAATAGTATTACAATTAATATTGATATAGTTTAAGGATATTAATTGTTGCTACCTAGTAATAACTACATTGCATTAACATTATTCCTTATTGGAAAAGAATATTATGAACACCAAGTAAATACTAGAGTAAGTTATCACCTTAATGTGTTATAACTTAGAGTTTTTATATTAAAAAAATTGTTGGTTTTGTTGCATATTCACATGTAAAAAAATTGTGAGCATGAAAAATATTTGGTTGAAAAATATTGGCATGATAATGCTATGGTATCATCTAATTCTAGATCTATGTTTTGAAATTAAGAGTGGGGTCCAAAATTCAGAATCTTTATCAAAACCACCTATTAGGCACAACTCAAACCAAATTTGATATAATTTTGTTTAGATGATTCAATGTTACCTAGAAATATTAGCATAAGTCAAAGATCATTTGAAAAATGTAAACCTTGGTATGTCAAAATTAATAAGCAATGAATCTCTTGATATTGCAAAACACATATGTAATTTCATTATTATTATGATGTTTTTTGATATATATGTTGTACTTTACATACTAACATGATAATGTAGGAATTTGGTATCAATATGCCACTTGAAACAATCAAGGAGTTTATAGCATGTTTGTTTTCTGAAAGATCTAATGGACAATTATTTTATTTAAGTTCATGTATTTTTGGACAATGCATTAGTTGTGGAAACCTTTCATTCTTAGGAGTTGGTATGCATGAAAGTGTTGAAAATGATTTTGGACAACAGTTAGTAGATGTTAAGATATTTAAGAATGGTGAGTATTCTTTAAAGGATGGAAAATTTGGAAAGAGTTGCAATTTAATCTCAAAAAAATAGTGTATATGCATTCATATCAGGATTTAAGAGTAAGATTGTACCAAAATATATCAAACTCTCAACATGCTTGATAGCTTTATGGACAATTTCACACATGTAGAAACACATTTCCAGTTGGAACTATACTATCAGTGGTTGATTTTGCAAAAAAATATACTCTTGCTCCATAAGAGGAAATCCAATCACAATATTACAATTCACTGCAGGTGGCTATGTTTGTTCATATTGTATACTAACATGCAAATGATAGTATAGAGGATGATAGAACATTTTTAAGGTAGTATCATTTCTATTTGAGTGACAACTGGTTACACTCATCAAATTTTGTTCAATATTGTTTCAATATTTTATACAAATTTAAGAGAAAGAGGAATCAAGGTAAAAAAACATCTCATATGGTCAAATAATTGTATGGGATAGTTCAAGAATGCTCAAATATTTTATTGGTTAAGTAGGGTTCACAAGGAAAATAATGTCTACCATATGTGGATTTTTTTGAAGCTGGACATGGTAAAGGAAAACATGATGGAGCTAGTGCATGTGTTAAAATAATTTATTTCTTGAGAGAAATTGAAATTTGAGGATGTAGTAAAATTTAAAGATGCACATTCAAATGTGGATTGGTGCAATACAAAATTATCTATAAGATCATGTGAGTACTCTACAGTTCGACAATTCTTTTGGTTGGTTGAATAGAACATTCCACCTAGACTTGATTGTGAGACAATTAGTGGATCTACTAAATGACATACATTTAAGAGTTCAAATGTAAGCACATGGACTATCTGGACAAGGGAGCTTGCATGTTTTTATCAGCTTTATATTTCAAGAGATTGGGAAGCATGTGAGAATATAGAATGGGTTGAAGATTGAAAGAAAAGATCGTTAAAACCTTCATAAACACATGATCAATACGAAACAACAATTGAAGACAATGATCAAGTGTTTGCATTGAATGACTATGACAATGTTTCAGACCGTGTATAAGAACGTAATTTAATTGAATTTATTTCATTTTATTTCACTTTATTACTATTTTTTAATATTAATTATATATATATTGAATTTTGATGGGGCATCCAAGGGAAATCTGGTCCCATTTGGAGTGGGATGTATCATCAGGGATTGGTAAGGGAAAACAATCTCATCCCCAGTTAAGTGGTTGCTTGAAGGGACAAACAATGAAGTAGAATTTTTAGCTATCATCCATTGGATAAATCTTTGTAGGGAATTAGGATTGTCTAGGATAGCAATCGAAGGGGATTCAGTGTTGGTCATCAATGCTCTCAAAAGTGGAAATATCCCCAACTGGAAACTCCATGCTCTCCTCACCAAGGAAGTTGAGATGGTGCAAACATTTGAGAATTCCATTGTAAACTATATATGCAGGGAGGGAAATATAGAGGCAGACACATTGGCTAATGAAGGAGTTAATGGTGAATAAGGTCATTTCCCATGTGCCAAATGGGTGTAATAGTCTGTGCCTTTCATGGCCAGATTAGGCACATGGGAATTCCCACTAGAAGGAGGTGACAATGACCAATACATCATCTTTATCATTAGGGAAATCCATTTGTATGTCCACAGTAGTTCCCGAGGTTAGGAGAGGTGAAAAATCTGACACAAGGGCATCTGCTCTCTACTTTAGAGTAGAGAGGAGATCGATCACATGAGGCATATCGACAGAATTGGAAATGAACAATTAATAAACTCCTCATTCGGTCATTGAAGAGATCATTTGCAAGATCAGTTGGTTTTGGTTTGCGTGGATTTGACATGGGAGAAGAGATGGAAAGGACCAATAATGATGATAATCTATGACCAAATGTCTCCTTAAGTAAACATCTAGAGCACTAAGTACAACTACCCATGGGAGATTTATTAACACCTTCAAGGGGATGTATGGAAGTGATCGATATTGGGGGTGGATGTAAAGGAAATTAATGAAGCAAAGCTAGCGGGTCGAGACACTCAATGGCATGTGCCTATATCTATCAAAAAATATAGTAGTCGAGGTCAAAGAAGAAGGACACCCCGATCAGATTGAGGTGCTCTAAGAAATAATAAGCATTTCTAGGCTTCATCACTGATCAGAGACTTAAGAAAATATACCTCAACAAAGACATCTTATGTCTCGAACAGTGCAGATAGTGATCGGGAAGAAATTTTGCTTCTAGATCAATTAGATGAGGGAAAACTCGTACATATCCTCGTGTTTCCTTGCCTCACTCTTGGACTTGAACCTCTTGAATCTTCGGTGTATGTTGCTACTCAGGATGGTGTTTAAAGCAACAATTCTGATTGATGATGTGGATGTAGTGGTAGTGGCTCAGTTGGGTGTTGGGATTCCTACCAGATGATATTGATAAAATGTTCCTGCAAGGAGTCAAGGTTGAATGGCACCCCTTCATCCTCAATCTGGATGTGGACAACCTGACTAGTCACAGACATCTGGCAACCATCAGATACAATTTTCTTTGCAAAAGGCTGGGACTAAACGAGGAAATGGGTATCTAGTGGTGTCGATATTTTGCTGAGCCAGTGGAGTCGACCAGATTCTATGATGAAGGGATTGAAAACTAGGAGAGGAGGGATGGAGTTTTTCTCGGGCCCTGTGGCCATCGTCGGTACTAGTGTGGTGTTATGCTTGCCTATGTTAGTTAAATTTTGGTTTTTTTTGTACTATTGCATCATTTTTGGGAAGAGCATAGCATGCAAACTAGACCTTGCCCAATAATTTTGTGGGCTAAATCGATGTAAATTTCTCTATTTTCAATATAATCCATGCAACATTAGCTAGGTTTTATGTATCAAAAAAATATTAATTATATATATGAATGCATGTATGTAGATTGGTCAAATTATATGTCACAAAAGTTATTGAATTAAATTTTGTTTGCAAGATATGTGTATGTTTATTGTTGCACCTGAGAAGCTTGCACCTAAGGAGAATGAAGAGGAAACAAAATATTGGTTGGCTTGATGTGTGGAGACTAAACATACGTTAATTAAACCTTGAGAAGATGATGATGATGGCTATCATTATCCAACAAGTTTGGTGGTGGTTTTTGGCACTTGGCTACAAAAATATCTTAGCATAAGGAAGAATGGTTTGTTTGCATTCGAAGATTATGAAACACATAAGAATATTAGACACTATTCACATTTGGTGGCAGAAAAAAATATAAAACTAGTGAGGTATCGTGAGAGACCCGCTAATAAAGAGTTATGGATAATTTCTATGGAAGAGCATTAGATAATCATAGATGCATTGCAAAAAAGAGAGGATGCAAATGGTACAATAGAATAAGCAAATATAGGTAAGTATATATACAGTTTTATATATTTATTTTATATGTTTTGATGATATATTGATATTTCTTATATACATAGTTAAAATTGATTTATTTTCATTTTGTATCCTTAAGCCATCATCACATTCATCACATGCTTTGAGAAAAAAAGAGAGAGGATGTAGATTCAACCTACAACATGGAATATTTATAAATATAGGTAAGTATATATATAGTTTTATATATGTAAATACATATTTTGATGATATATTCATATTGCTTATATACACAATTAAAATTGATTTATTATCATTTTGTATCCTTAATCCATCACATTCATCAAATATTTGAGACAAAAAATAGAGGATGCAGATTTAACCTACAACAAGGAATTGTAACGCCCGTTGTGTAAACCCCAAAGGACAACTACTAAGCACACATTTTTCTAATTTTTTTAAAATAATACAAAGAACACATATAAAGAACCATTATACATTATTACATAACATGATAAACATCTCAACATCTAAGTCCTTTGGGGCACGCGAGGTCACATTGCATAAAATCAACTTATAACGAAAGAGACAAAAAGCCGAATAACTTAACTACATACATCCATCATAGATATTATATTAACCATTTGCAAGAGATAACATCCATACATTCATAAGCATAAGTATAAATACATCACATGGTACAAGCCATAATAAATCTCATAAATCATGAATGATAACAAGAGTACATTTACATTACATCATCTTTTAATACATTACATGTTCATATACATGAGTTACATCAAAATCTCCCATACATGTGGGATAAGTACATCATACAAAGAATATTTGAAATACATGACTACTATCTGGTACAAGCTCCATCTGAAAGATACGATGTAGACGAACGCAGATGGGGAACCCAATGAGGTGTGGAGCACGTTCCACCCAACCACATGGGTTTTAGAAAAACCCACCCCCTGTGCTCAAAGGTGACAAGGAAGTGACCGCAACCAAGTATGCCAACAAGACTAATTCCAATAATAATAACATAGCAACAGTAACTCCAATAGCAACAACAAGAGATTACATAGATCATAAATGACAACAACCAAGATCCAATCATAATAAACACAAGACCATAAAACACATCATAAATAAATCAAAGGCAACAACCATTAACCACTTTCAGAGGCAAGCAAGAAAGAAAAGCATAAGGGAAACTAGTGGAGAGTGTCATCGCATAGTCCTACATGGGTTATCATGTGCCCTTCCTCCAAGCACTGGCTGAACCAGACTGCTTGAGGCACCGACCCCCATCTATGGTTATCATGGCCCTTCCTCCTACTTGAGGTGTCAGCCCCATAGGGTGACTTATGTGGAGCCATTAACCTCTCATGAGGATGAGGTAACGACCTTGCCAACCACAGCCTTCTCAATCTACCATTAGTTTGCGAAAGCCCTAATGGATAGATGAGGTATCCAAGATTATCTTATTATGTTATTACTACCCATCCCCCTAAATTTTTTTATTAGGTTTTCACTTTTTAATCTAACTCTTACATGGGTTATCTTGGCCCTTCCTCCTTTTGAGGCACCGACCCCCACAAAAAGCCACTCTTCCTAAAGACCCCAAAACATAAACAAACTCAAGGGTTGTACCAACAAAAAATGAACATTAAATCTCAATAGAAACATGCGAGGCATTACCCATCTTGCTAAAAGCACATAATAAAAGTCTCAACAATTCCCGTACAACCCTTTCAAAATAATGATACTCAATAACTTGCCACATCAAAAGTACATAAAGAGAGATACATCAATTAAAAAATAATCTCAAGCCTCTGGAAGCCTAAGGTTCACAATATCCCTAAGCGGGTTCCTAAAGCAAACTGGGTTCCCACATCGAAAAATCCAAAATGATAATCAAGAAGCCTAAGCTAATTTATAAGATTCCAAAATACAAAACAACACCATAATTTTCACCCATTGCTATAACGAAATCAGACTCCTAGATTCAACAATTTATTCAATTTCATTCACAATTAAACAATAAACTTTAATCCCCAATTTTTAATAAAATATTTTTGAAATAAAGACTTAATAATAATTCTAGTATTTAAATATGTTTTGCCAATTTCCAAGAACAAATTTCTTCATAATCATAAAAGAGACTATATATCTACATATTTATATTTTATTTATACATATATATATAAATATAATATAATATAATTACACATATATATATACATATATAAATAAACATATATATAAGTACATGATGAGGGCGCAGCCCAAGACTTAGAAAATAACCCACAAACAAGAGAATAATTTTATTATTCAAAAAATGGAGCTTCTTACATGCAGAGGATCTCAAATCCCCAAGTTCTACAACACATGCAAGTTACAAAAAGCTACAAAATCACCCTTTCGCAATATGCGAGCTTGTCCCCAAAAAGTTACCCAAAAATTAGAAACCCCATAAATAGAGCTCCTCTTTAGTTTGGAGCCAAAAAAATTCAAATTTGAGTTTAGGTGGTTTTGGGCCAAAAATTACAACTTGAAGTTCAAATTTCAAAAGAACATTTGCAATTGTATCTTCTAGAAAAGTGCACCAACTTCGGGGCCATAACTTTTTGATCCAAGACTCGATTCAACCGCTTGAACCGTTGGAAAGTCTGAAGTCAAATTTGTTACACCAATTTGACAAGTTTGATCGATCGAACTCTAAGTGCCTCAAATCTAACTAGGAAGATTTTAGGTGCAAATGGGAAACTAAAACTGCAATATCTTTCAACCCAGGAATAGAAAAAAAAAACCGTAAATTGGGAATTTCATTATGATGAAAAGGGTATCCAAAAATGTAAAAACATCTAAAAAATGAGAAACTTGAAATTTAACTATTTTTGGGTGATGCAAGATTGCCCTTGCACCACTGGATGCTCCTGCATCAGTACATACACATTCTGATTATTTTATTTTATTTTGTTACAACTCTAGAGAGATTCTGTTATGACAGAAAATAGAACAAAATTATATAAATATATATACATATTTATATATATATATGAATAATAATAAAAACAACATTTATATTTAACAAGGAAAAACCCTTTAGCAGGTGCGGTCGCGCACAGTCCAAGGGAATGCTCGTAGTAGTCCTTTCGACTGTCGCAACCTCCAATAAGTGGCTGGGGAGGGGTACGACCAAGACCGACCACCCCACCCAGCATGCAGAGTTTTAAACGCCACTGCCGATCTATAATATGATCTGGCCCAATAAATTTTTGAAAAACAACATTTTCCTTTATGTAATATATACATTGTATATTTATATATATATAATATGTATGTATATATATATATTTTTTCATAGGTATAGATATATATATAAATGAATATATACAAAACCCATTTATTTCAAAAGGGGAATCAATTCTCCATAGCAAAATTATAAAAATACTGAACATTTTCAGAGACCCAAATAAATTTCTTTCATTTATCTATTACCCAACAAATTCTAAAACCTCAAAAGATTTTTCTTTTACAGAACAACATATCTACCATTTCAAATTTAACAAGCAATAACGATCAATAATGGAACCTGGAGTCCTGTGCTTGCTGAGAAGTTGATGAAGCTTTCCTTTGATTCGAACTAGCCTTTTCAAAGAGCTCCCTTTCCTTCTACAGAATGTCTCCACCAGATTCTTTGATCCAACTTTTAATCTATTTTTCTATTTAGAAGAGCCTTTTCCCCAAAACAATGAAAGGGAAACAATTTTTACAGAGAAAACAAGAGAGGATGCAATTTTTTCTAGAACTCAATATTTTTTTTATGAAGCTTCTATCAATTTTCCCGTGAATGAAAACCTCTCATTTTTACTATTAAATAAAAATATATCCTCTTCTATTTTCGAAAACTCAAAAATCAATATTAAAAGAAGTTTTTTATTTCTTCACCAGCTTTTCCGCCCAAAAATCTCAACATTCATTGGTCCTTTTATTCTTTTCTTTCTTTCTTTCTTTTTTTTTTTCTATTCAAACTGCACTTTTTAGTTTTAATTTCAATTTTGCTAATTTATACTTGCAATTCACACAATTTAACTTATTTAATTATTTTATTCCATTAATTATCCCCAACATGCTATTTTCATTAAATTATCTAAATACCAATTTAAATAATTTAATTTACACCTTTCAATTTATTTATCTTTAATAAATTACATGACTTTTAATTTAATACTTTTATATTTTAATAAAATTATTCCAATAACTATTATTAACATTTATTTTAATCATTTAATTATTTCAATTGCATCATACTACACACCAACGTAAAATAAATGTTATAAATACACTCACACAAAACAACTATCATAAAATACAAAAAAAATGACTAAGGTCAAAGATGCACTATACCACTAGACACAAGATGGGTTGACAAACTTGGGACGGGGTGAATTCCTTGTCATCTCTATTTCAACTTCATGCCCATTGGGTTAATTTGATGCTCGCCCTGTCCTGTCGAAACGAGTGGAATCGAGACTTTGTTCCTGCAATTCCTACATACAAACAAGGTTGTATACAACATGTATAAATAATCAAATACATCACATCGTGAGAAGGAAACGTAGCATAGCAGGGCACTCACAAACGAGTGGTGCTACACTATCCCCTCACCAAAGCTATAATAACAACTACAACATCAAGTATAAAGTAACATTGCTAAACTAAACTGATCACATCGTATCATCATAAAATAATTACTAATCTTCTGCATCACAATATACTACTACATCAAATTAAACATTACCAAATCAAATGTAACCATAATGTCATATCATCGTATCCATGTCATCATATAAAGTAGCATAGTCATCTAGTAGTCTAAACTATCCAATCAACTAATCCAACCAACAAACAGTAACTATCAAAGTCTCAAGGTATCAAGCAAACCCACAGAAAATATCAAGTCCAACCAGCAACATGAGGGGTATTACAAGAATACTTGTAAATACAGGTAAGTATATATATAGTTTTATATATTTAAATACATATTTTTATGATAATTGACATTGCTTATATACATACTTAAAATTTATTTATTGTCATTTTGTATTCTTAAGTCATCATCACATTCATCACATACTTTGAGACAAAAAAAGAGTGAATGCAGATTGAACCTACAACATGGAAATACAAGTAAGTATATATATAGTTTGTTATAAATTTAAGTACATGTTTTATTTAATATATAATAAAATATAATAGTGGCTTGCCACTTTTTCCAAAAAAAAAAGTGGTATATTGATATTCCTTATATACATAGTTAAAATTTAATTATTTTAATTTTGTATCCTTAATCCATCATCACATTCATCACATGCATTGAGACAGAAAAGAGAGAATGTTGATTCAACCTACAACATAGAATACTTGTAAATGCATGTAAGTATATATAGTTTTATATAAATTTAAATACATGTTTTGATGATATATTCATATTGCTTATATACATAGTTAAAATTGATTTATTGTCATTTTTGATATCAAGTGGTGTGAAGAGGCTATATTTTGATGATCCACCACAAGTTTTGGATTTTCTTGACATGGAATAGCTATTTGAGATGTAGATCATATATATACCTTGAGATGGCATATGTTGTTAGAATTGTGAAAAACATGAGCCATAGGATCAAACAATGAGCAAATACACCTTCAACATAAGAGAGCTACAAACAATAATAGGAAATATTCCTCAATAAGAAAAAGCTATAGAATTCAAGAGAGAAAGAGAGATAATACAATGAGGGTTGAGTGCTATATAGGAGAAATCCTAAATGAGAAAGAGATTAGATCATGACAAGTGTTGAACATCTCATGCAATGATACAAAATGATCTAATAATAGCTCTCTAGTTAACATAAAAAATCACTCCTAAGTTTAGCTTAAGTGCATGAGAATAAATTAGACTAATAATTAACTATTGTTTAATTAAGTATTAGCTAATACATGATTAATCTAACACCCCCCCTTAATATGAACTTAGGGAGTAGCTAAAAACCCTAAAAATAATGCATGATGGGTCTTGGAAAACAAGGCCTGATGAGGTACCCATGTACAAATAATCTAATCTCTCACAACTGGAGAAAAGGAGAAAAACACATGGGAAAATCTCCTCTCCAAAAGAAAGAAAGAAGAATGAAGGGCTAAAAAAGCCTCCAACCAAAACAATGTCCCAAAAATAAGAGGTACATGTAGAACATCACTAAGCATGAAGTTGTAGACTATTGTCGAATGATGACTGATATAGTGCTGAAATGAATAACTTCCAAAAATAGGAATGCAAGAGTGTCCATATGATAAATGCTCCGTCTCACTAAAATGCATGGCTAACTAGCCACTGATATATGTTGCATTCAACTAGTACATAGGAACAAGAACTAGATACATAGATCACTCAAAAAAATGAAACCAAGGAAGAATTAGAACAAATAGTAGAAACCCCCCATAATGTGGAAAATGGAGATCCAAGACAAGTACACTAAAAATTTGTGAAATTAAGAAGTGTAAGTAGGAGAAACAACCTGTAAATAAAGGGCCTATAAACTAAGGCACACACACATGAGGAAAGAATCACCAAGATTCACTATTATCATAGAAGGGGCACTCACTTGACAAAGGTGTGATGGAAAACCAAAGGCAAACATCAACTGGTCCCATGACACTTTATATCATAGTGTGAGTACAAAAGGCACAATAGGATGTGCAAAATCCCCAAAAAGTATACACCAGAATAATACTTTATCTCAATGCATCTACAAAAGAGAATGTGCATGAAAAAGATGTCTACAATGACCAAATAAGATATAAATATGGAAATACATGTAAAACATCAAAAAAGAGTCATCCAACCCAAAAAAAAAAGTTTTCAGGAGCTAAGACATTCAAGTAATTCACCAAAATGTGAAAAGACAAAAAAATGAATAAAATTTACCTAGAAAGAAATCTAGAAAAATTGCATGGATGGATCTGAAGAGCTCTGAAAGACCATCTCAATGCCACTAGAATTGTGAAAAATGAAGAAACGGGTCAAAAGTTATGAGTGCGGGACTGAAAAAAACACCTCTAACTTCAACGGGCTATAGAATGTACCAGTAAGAAAAATATGATAAAAAACCACCATTTGATAGTTCTCGAAACCAGCTTTCTATCAATATCTTGTTTAACTAATTTTGATACCTAAGCGAAAAGTTATGCCCATTTTCCCAATTTTTCCTATTTTGCAAAAAAAGTAAAAAAAATTAGACCCCCAAGGGCTAGGCATTGGTCACCCATGCAACCCTAGGGTGGAGATTTATTTTAAAAAAATAAAAAAATTGGGCCCCCCTCGTACAGCGGGTACCCAACAATTATCACAAAATTGCTAGCGGTTAGCAGGTTAATCACCCTGCTAGTAGTCTGTGGGCCACTAGGCCATTGGCGAGCACTGCAAGAGCTCCACTTCGTGAGTGTTGCACCATTGGGGCACAACTTTGTGGGTGACACTTTGGTGGCCCCCAATTTTTGTTTTTTTTTAAACATGCACAATAGGTCATACAAGGGTCATATGACCCTTATGGCAAAAGAAATTGCCTCAAAAGCTCCTGACACTAAATAGGGTGAATTTTATATCAAAATTCATTTAATTGGCCTCCTAAATGCAATCGTGGGGTCCTTTTGGCTCAAAATGCTTCAAAATCGCAGCTACCCTATAGATCTAGAAAAAAAGCAGGGTCCAAATCAGGCCAAACAAAAGGAAAAACTAACTTTCTTGATAGCTCTAAATCCAATGGAAGACTTTTTTTTATCTTGGATGCACCAAAAATTGCAAAAAGAACAATGGAGATTCCAGATCTAAAGTCTGTAACCCTTGTTGAAGAAAAACCTTCATAAATTGAGAAGGGGTTCACTGAATCTACACTCTAATACCATGTTAGAATTGTGAAAAATATGAGCCATAGTATCAAACAATGAATAAATACACCTTCCACACAAGAGATCTACAAACAATAATATGCAATATTCCTCAACAAGAAAAAGCTACAAAATTCAAGAGAGATAATACAATGAGGGTTGAGTTCTATATCAGAGCAACCCTAAATGAGAAATGGATTAGATCATGACAAGTGTCAATATCTCATGCAATGAGATAGAATGATCTAATACTAGATCTCTAGTTAACATAGAAAATCACTCCTAAGTTTAGCTTAAGTGCATGAGAATAAATTAGACTAATTATTAGTTAATGTGTGATCATGATTACTCTAACATATGCCACATTTTGTAAATATTGTTTTGAGTTGGCATATATGCCAAATTTATATATGTGCATACACAATTACTCTACACTTTTTAATATAAAAATCGATATTCGATATATTTTGTTCGTTATGTGCATGTTTTCTTACTTTGAAACTTAAAATTTGAATGTATAATCGCTTTATCATCTATATTATTGTTAAATTTGGTTTCCTTGGGAAACTTCACCAAATTTGATCCCCTTAAGCCATCATTTTTCATGGGACCTTAATTCATAGATCCTAGTTATATCTATCTAATGTGATTGGACATGAGACATACTTTGAATTCTTTGATCCTCTTAAGAAAATTTTGAATTCTTTGATCCCCTTAATACATTCTATTAGGACCCCTTAATCCATCCTATGAGGACCCCTTAAGCCATCATTTTTCCTAGGACCCCTTAATTCCATATATCCTAATTATATCTACCTAATGTGATTGAACATGAGACACACTTTGAATTTTTTGATCCCCTTAAGAAAATTTTAAATTCTTTGATCCCCTCAAGTTAAAATGAATAAATGAAAGTTTGTTTGATTGCATTAATTATAACTAAATTGATTAATGCATCAAAATAAATTTGACATGTCTGATGCAAATTTGGAATTCTTTGATCCCCTTAAGCCATCCTATTAGGACCCCTTAATTCATATATCCTAATTATATCTATCTAATGTGATTGAACATGAGACATACTTTGAATTCTTTGATCACCTTAAGCAAATTTTGAATTCTTTGATCCCCTTAAGTTAAAATGCATAAATGAAAGTTTGTTTGATTACATAAATTATAATCAATTTGATTAGTGCATCAAAATAAATTTGACATGTCCAATGCAAAATTTGAATTCTTTGACCCCCTTAAGCCATCCTATTAGGACCCCTTAATTCATATATCCTAATTATGTCTATCTAATGTGATTGAACATGAGACATACTTTGATCACATTCATCATATGATTCAAGTTATGATTTTCAATGGACATAAATTATATCTAACTAATTTTCTCAAGTTAAAATGAAAAAATGTACATGTGTAAATTACTAAAACAATAATAGTCCATAAAATATTGAAATTAATAAATTCCATGAAACAATATATAAAGTCCATGAAAATACAAAAACATATATAGATCTATTCCATGAAATACTAAAATATATATAGATCTATTCCATGAAATATTGAAATACTGAAACATGTAGTCCATGAAATGTGCTGAAACATATAAAGATATAGTCCATTTGTGGAATGTACTAAAACATATATATATCTAACTCCTATTGTCCCTAAAATTAAGAGACATCTTCAATCTACGTAGACTAGGATGATCTAAATTAGTTTGTACAACATAAAAAAACTTGAAATCAGATTTAAAATGATTAAAAATGATTTAATTCAATTTAATTTATAAAATCATAAAAATTACCATGAGAGGTTGCTCATCTCCACTAGCGTTCTGCTCTACATGCTCTGCTATGGGACTTGTCTCATTCTATAGAAGAAAAATAATTTAACACATGAACATATATTCAATCAAAACTTACTTTAAGTCATTCACTTGATGTATAATATAATTGACTTTAAATATAATCAAAATTTTAAATTACCATATGCAGCTGCTCATATCCTCTGACCTCCTACTCTACATGTGTTGGTAGAGGTGGTATGGCATCATCAGGATGAAAAGTATCACTAACAAGATCCTACAAGGTCAAATAAAGTGCACATATGTATAAATAAGGTTAAAACATATATATTAAAGTGTACTAATTTTTGTTTTAATCTATTTAAATACCTACAAATTGTGCACACATAGAAATTTTTTTAAACAACCTGAAATACAGTTGACTCTTGAAATTGTCCTGGATCAATTTGGTATGCAACACCTATTCAAATGGTCATGTCAACCTACATAGACATTATTTTTAATACAAGTGCATGCATGTTTGATATAGTGAATTCAAAATACAAATTTCTAAGTATAATTTTTTTTAAACAATATACATATGAGTGGCTCATGCAAGATGTTCAATAATGAAGGAGCACTCATCACACCTTCTAGTGGATATGACGTGGAATTCGAATGACTTCCTTGAACCAAAATAAATATTTAACACATGTTTAGGACTGATTTACAAATTAATATCAAGTTAAATTTATTTAATATATTTAAAAAATAATCAAAATACCACAAATGGTATGCTAAGTTGTACAGGTGTCGATGCAAAACAAAATCGATCAAATGAAGCAATTGATGTCTTTGTGGCCATCATCTACACCAAACAATTTGATTGTTAAAATATTACATTTTTTTTGATATATAACTCATTAAAAATACATGCTCAAATTTTTTATAAATTCAAAATATGTATGTATATATACCTCTGTAGTAGGATGATCTATAGGGTGATCATCAACACATCAAAAATCTACATATGAAGTGATATCATTGGATGCTCCACATGCAACTAAAGTAGATGTAGCCTAATTAGGTTCATAACATAATTGATTACAACTTGTACAAAAATGAGGCATCAACACATGTGGAGTGGTACTAGGACTCTCTCCATTGGATGCTCCTCCATGGTCTCGCCCACTAACCCCAGCTACCATGTTAGTAGTCTAATCATCGAGGTTAGGTGAGATTGCACTCAATGCTCCTAGTGCAGATATCACCACACTATATTGGATGGGTGCAAGAATGGTAGCAGAAGGAGGATCAACAAGAGGTTGACCAGGCATAGGTCATTGGGGATCAACCTATTCCCATAACCTCTGTTGTGGCATGTCGCCACCAACACCTTGGAATGATCTGAAATCACAATAGTTGGGTTTTGAACCCAACACAAACTCTACATATAATTTCCTCAAAAATAGAAAGGAACCTCACAATCAACATGTGGTGGATGATCAAATACCATCCACCACCGATCCCAAAAATTGGCGACCATCTGTGGATGTCTACACCACCTAATTGATATTCTTGGTTTATTTACTGGAATTGGTTGATTAGTGATGGGGTAAATAAAATATGGAGCTAAATGGGATTTTGATATTTTAAGGTCAAGGATGTCCCTATAGGAGATTCCATTTGAATAAAAATGTCTCCTATCCTCTCTCCATATACGATAACTGTCTAATTCCACATCAATGGACCTGACAACATCTACAATGTTTTGCATTGAAGATGCAAAACACATTATGTGTGGTGGCATGAATTGTTCATTTTGATTTGCATTAATTTTTTCCTCTATGAATCTTATGTTGTCATTAATCCGAGCTCACAAGTGAGCCTCATCATATCCTGGGGTTGTAGGTGGGGGGTTTTGAGGTGGAGGGGGTGGAGGTGGAGGGTGTTGAGGTGGAGGGGGTAGAGGTGGGGGATTGAGAAAATCATCAATATCAAAGTTATCCATGCTATAAAGGTCAACCTGCATATATATAAATATACAAACAAGTACAAACATAACTTTTAAGAGTCTATGTATATAAATTATAAATAAGCATATTAAAAACTAGATATTATACATGTTGAGAAATTACAAAAAATATTTAAATTAAACATACATGACTATTTAAAAGAAAAATTATGATACATACACATACATACATCATTCAACTTGAGCATACATACAAATTTCAAAATTTAAGATCTAACTATGTAATTTTGATACATGTACATACTAAAAAATAAACTTAAAAGGTACACAAAAAAGGTAAATTTATAGGTAAATTTAATCCCCTTAAGTCATTTTATTAAAAATCCCCTTAATCCATTATATAAATGACCTAATGATACAAATGAAAAAATCTATAAGGCTCATTTATCTCTAAGGCATGTAAAATTTTGTGGCATGATGTACTTTAAAGTGTTTATAAAGAATAGTGAAGTTCCCCCTTAAATCCTATTTTCTTAAATCCCCTTAATCCACATGTCATTTTTCCTAGGTCCATAAACCATGCTAATGGAATGATTAAATGTCCTAAGTCAAGTTTAATATATATAGATCTTTAATAAATTTGTAAAAACTTCGAGCATCTAACATTATACAAATTGATCAAATGTGAATGATCAATTTGACTATTATTAGTGGCTTTAGGGGATCAATGTCTAGATTTCTATGACATGAAGAGGCTACCTTTATATCTATATTTTATAAAACTTCATAACCAATGTCATATTGTTATGAAGTAGTCAAAACAAGGGTAAAAATGTAACATTATCTCAATAAAATATGATCCACTATAAAAAACACTAGAATTATTGAAAGGTTATGATGATCTGCATAACCTTTCAATAATTCTAGTGTTTTTTTATAGTGTATTATATTTTATTGAGATAATGTTACATTTTTACCCTTGTTTTGACTACTTCATAAACAATATGAATTGATTTTGAAGTTATGTAAAATATAGCTATAAATGTGGCCTCTTCATGCTATAGAAATCTATTCATTGATCCCTTTAAGCCACTAATAATAGTCAAATTGATCATTCACATTTGATCAATTTATATAATGTATCATGTTTAGTTTTTGAGATTTGTCCATAACTATATAGATCAAAAATTTCAAAGTTATATATTATTTATTTTACACTCCATCATCAATGTTAGTGTAAAATTTAACACCTCTCAACCATCTTCACAATAAGAATTGGATGATAAAACTATGACTACATAAATTATAATTTTTTTATGTCTATTGATGTTGAAGTGAAAACAAGACTTTAGAATTAATTAATATATTAATCATGTGACGTGCTTACAATAATGTTTGATTCTCACCCTTGGTAATGCATTGAGTATCCATGAATTGAATAAGTATCAAGTAAGATAAAATATCATAGAAAAATATCTAAACTAATGTTACATAATTGATTGAAATTCTTTTATAAATGGGAGTGTATTAGCATCCAAGCATGTTTATAACATTTTTATATCCAAATTGCTTGAATCTTCTTGTGTAGGTTTACCTACGTGAGGATAATGAGATTTTCAATTTCATCTAGACATCCTTTGTTCCCTTTACACTATTTAAATATTCATATATGAACACATACATTTGAATCCAAGTATGCTCTTAGTATGTTTTATTTTTAGGTTTTTATGTATTCCTATTTTAAATATCTTTCTATATTTTTCCTAGTTTTGAAATATATAATTTTTTCTTAATTCAATTTAGTCATTATTAGTCCTAAAATAGTTCATCCTTGACATAATTCCATAATCCAATATATAACATCCCTTGAAGAATATATTTTTAAGTTGAAATATGAAAATATCCACTTCATGTAAACTCCAAAATCAAGAGGAAATGAATATATGTATAAACACTTAGTTCGAGAAACTTGAAGACAATTACATGTGCATGATGAGTTTACATGCTTGGACCTCATTATGAATACTATGAATTTGATTACATATCTACCATCTCTAATATCTCCTATAAATATAATTTGGATTTTTCTTCCTCATGTGAAGAGTGTGTTGATGTGAATGCTAGCAAAGATATAATTTTGTTAGAGTATTAAAGAAAATTATGGATGATTTTTTCAAAACCAACATTCAAAGATGTCATTTTTCAATGGTGTAAATGATAATTAAATTCTATCTCCATTCTCTTCAAATCATTGTAACAATAATTTTGAGTATGTTAAACCTAATGGAGATATATTTTGTGATGAGGTAGAATAATTTGCATGGAAAGGATAACATAACGTGAATTTATCCTTTATGATGAACCTACAAACTCACTAGGTAGTTCATAAATTTGAATCCTTATGGTGTAGAGATAATCCTCTTTGAAAGTGACTTCCAAATTTGAATGATGTTGAGGATAATCTCAATGAGTAATAATATTTGAGGAGGGAGTATTAGATGCTCCATTATCAATATGATTATGCTAACATATTCAAAGATCATGGTTTCTATCAATTTTATTATTCTATCTTGGATCTAATGTGTGATCCTAATGATATGGACTAGGTATATGTAGGGAATGATAAGATTATGGAAATGCATGGTTGTTACATTGTTGAGGTTAGGAATTACAACAAATATGGGGGAGATAAATCTAGATTATATTAATTACTAGTTTCCCACATGATGATAAATGGAGTGTGTACAACGGGAAGTTAGGTTGATATCTATGGAAGATATTGGTGCACATGTGGAAGTCATTGATGGTCCTATGAAAAAAGGGAAGATCATTGAAGACCATGATGAGGCACTTATCCATAGTGTTTTAAAAAATATGTGGATAGATCAAAAAACCATGGTGGTGAAGAAGGTGAACCCACACTTCTTGTTGTCCTCTCAAAGTGAGCATACTTGAGAGCTCTAAATATGATATGAAATTTCATTAATAAATGATTAGAAATGGTGATGAAGTGTGATTTTTTATAGGGAATTGCTTTGAGGTTTACAAAATATGGAAGCTTAGGAAGGGTATAGTGACAATTATTTTAAAGGAAGATGTCAAAAATGCTAATGCTAGAAGATACTAATAGAGAAGTTTGAATGATAGTCCTAATCAAGGTTTAACCAAGGATAGTCATAAAAATAATGGAGGTTTACATCTATTGTGATAGAAGAGGAAGATAACTATGATTACACACAATCTAATTAAATGATTTACCAAAGCAAATAAATAAATATTCTATTCTAATTTTATATTTTAATGTGAAACTAAGTAATTAGTCTAAAGTTTTGACTAATTTCTATCTTATTTTCAATTCATATCTAGAAACCTCATATGATTATAAAAAAGGAATATATACTAGAACTTACACCTAAACGAGGTTAAAGGATTACATCAACAAAAAACTATATGTATGTTAATATGTTAGAGAGTAGGTGTTTGTACATGGGTACATATGGATGTCATGTGCTACAAAATCTAGTTGTAATGGCTAGATTAAACAATTAATAATAAGTGCTAAATAATGGAATGAAATAAATTTAGACAAACTAGATTTTTTTCTCAAAGAAATTAAGTATTATTTGATTTTGAAGTATTTACATATAGATTTAAAACATAAAGCAATGCAAATGAAAATAGAAAGTTGTCACCCAATTGACAAAAAATATTACAAATGGAAATAGTTTTATGTTCCCATCCAGTTGGAAAATTAACATTTATCTAGCTTTTACATGATAAATGAGTTTTTGGATGCTTCACCCAATATTCAGAAGACTTTTACTATTATATGGCAATTGGTTTACCATTAAACGATAACTAAAACTTATTTTCCAATGACTCAACAATGGTTTATAGGTGTGATTGAATCTCAGTTTAGGGTTCATATTTTTTTTTGTAGAGTAAATATTTTTGTTTCAATTCAATTTAAGGTTCATTTTTTCTATGTGGGGCAAATATTTTAGTTTCTGTTGAATTTAGGGTTTCTATATTTAGTAGGATGATTCAAACAAGTTATAAATAAATAATTTACAAAATACACAAAAAAAATGTAAATATAAATATGAGGTGTTATAAGGAGGAAGTATTTTTAATGGAGAATGATAATAATCTAAAAGCCTTCCTAGATTTAATGGAAATAATAAACAAAGAAAGTACTAGTTAATTTCATTTACAAGTCAGACAAAGGGGTTACAAATCAGAGCAATGGGTCAAGTGATCTTGCATAATTTAGATTGGGGTAGCCATAGGCCTACTCGCTTAATGAGTAATTATTAAAAGCATAAATTTGAACATCTCAAATAGCATCAAGGTGAGATCACTTCTCTCAAAATTGTTAGGGCACAAGTTTAAATGATGGAATAAGTGGCATGATGATGGGATTTTTGGCTTGGCTTTCTGTTTGGGTCTCATGAAATAAGGACAAGGCTAAATTTAGAACAGTGATAGTATGGCTTTATTAGCATAACCATCTCAAAATAGCTCCATCCACACATGGGGAAATTGGATACTCGTACCTATTTTAATTTGATCCCCACACACTGTCATTGGAGATGATTTCCATATCTAACATTTATTTGTGTGTTTGTAGGTTTCAAGTACTAAACAAGCTTAGTCATTATTACCTTGCATACTTAATATCAAGAGGTGGAAAGTTGTGCTTTACGGTGTGATTGGAAAAAACTAGGGTTTCAAAGTATTCTTGTAATGGATCTAAATTAATTCTTAGAAATGGATTCCTCAGTTCATCCTAAAGTGTCAATCTAGGAATGTAGGATTTTGAACCGTGTTGTGGTAGTATGTCGAAGGGCTGCAATCAATAAACTAAGGTTTGATGGATGCAAACTAATGTAATCTATTTTTGAATAGAAATCTTGTTTGCAGACTTTTTGTCACATATATGATAGGAACCCATGAAGAAATGACTTTGTAGCAAAGAACAGATCATTGGCACATAGCAAAACAAAATCGAAAATCTCTAACAAAATGAAAACCTTTCTAGAAATAAAATAAACAAAATTAACTATGCAATAAACAGAAGTAAAATCTCTATAAGTTATGCTATTGAATGTAGATATACTTTCAATATCAATTAACTATTCAATTCTTTAATTACATTTAATCAATTATGCAAACTGATAAGTATTAAACAAGCCAACAAAGACTGAATACACTCATAGAGATTAAGTAAACTAATAAGAATCTGATAAAACAATAAATAATATGAAACAAATTGAATAATTATGAAGCAACATGCATTACCACACAGATAAATGAGAAGATCACCAACAATCGAGGAAGTGGGCCCTGCTTTCGCCGACTATTGGGTTATTAGAAGCTCACAATCACATAACTATTCCATGCTACTTATCATTCATTCGAATCGCAACAACAAATTATAAACATAGATCTAACACCAATATGTGATTTATATTATCTCTATATCTATCCAAGTTTTAGCTTACACACATAAATTTATACCGATCATATTATTAATAAATAAATAAGTTTTTTTTTTTTTCCTATCGGCCACTCACAACCAAGAGTCTACGAAAAATAACAAAGGGTCGCAGGCCACTTTTAACATTAAAATAAAGCATCCTAAACAAAAATGATCAGTCACTAACAAAGTCTTGCTAATTTCATTCCACCAATCTCCCGAGGTCCTCATGCTCGTAGCAGCTTCAACTTCCTCTCTAACTATCTCCTGCCATTTGGACATGAAACAATCAAAATTATCATGATTTTCAGCAATTTATTAATCCTAATTTCTTTTCCATATTTTATTAAATATTAAGGTTCCTTCAGCAAATGGTGACAAGAATATGGACAAAGACAACAGTAAAGAGGAAATTATAAGGAAAAAATAATGAAATATTCTACACTCATCATTTCCCCCTAGCTGGACAATTTGCATGTACTCATGCAAAGGTTATGAACCAAGTAGAGTTGTGAGCTTCTGTAGAGTGCCCTTGATCTCATCAACCCATTGTTGTTCTATTGCCTAAACCTTTTGCTTGTGTTCTTGAATAGACATCTAAGAAACTGTTACTCTGTTAAGTTCAGCCTTGAGTTCACCTATCTCTTTTTCTTGTGAATTGATAGTGGAATGAGCTTCTTGTAACAATCTATGTAAGGTTTGATTTTATGTTTGTACTTTAGCCAATTTAGCTTTCAGATCCTAAAATTATTTTTTTGTTACACTTTGAGGATCTTCCTCCTACAATTCCTCCTCAGCTTCAGGGCTTTCAGTTTGAATACTTTTATTCACATCATCAATCATTTCATCTAATAGCTCATCATGCTATGGCTTCTCTTGTTCTGCTTCATGGACAATGTCTTATGCCATGATCTATGTTTGAGAATTATTGACAACATTGTCCATTGGTTCCTCTGGAACCTGTGCTCCTATCTCTGATGTCATTACATTTTCTGTCTCTTGTTCCTGATTCATTTCTGGTGGTGTCATGACCCCAACATCCTTTGTTCTCTCCTATTGATTTTCTATTGGCCCATTCTCTGGGTCAGTACTAGGTGAATCTTTTGGATACTCATTGGCTTGTTGCCTAGATTCTCGTTCTTTTACCTTCTACCATTTTTCCATACTAAACTCCTTGTGGAATTTTCCTCATTTCCTAGTTACTTTGGAACAAACTTTTATTTCCTCATAACCCAACACACTACCAACTACCTGGGCTAGGTTATCTAACTTAGTTGAAACATCCAATTTTTGTTTTCCCTTCCTGTCACCAAATTGATCAGTGAGTGGTAGTTCCAATGATTTCTTTTTCTCATGACCCTTCTGACTTGGGGGCAAGGGTTTTGGCTTGTACGACTTCAATGCAACTCACCTTGTGGTACTCCAGGTCATTCTTCTCCCAGGTTTTGGGGTTTTTATAGAGGATTCATCAGGGCTTCCTTTATTTTTCTTTTCACTAGCTTGCTTAGGTGACCCGCTAGAGACAAAATATTCATCCAAAGAATTGCCTTTAGAGGAACCCTTTGTGGAAGATTCCTCTTCCTGAGAGGGTCTGGTATCCTCGTCATCCTGAGAATGGAAAAATGAGTCCCAATCATCGAGAGGAGACAATAATTTCAATTCTTCAACTACCAACAATTTTATCAAACCATGGTGGGATAGACAATGGGGTTTACCACTTCTCACCATTTTAGACATTTGTTGCAAGGCACGATATAGAAAATATGGGATATTAATCAATAAACCTTGCCGCAAATGCAACATTAATTTGAAATGTTGGGAAAAAACATATTGAAACCTACCTTCAAAAGTGATATAATGAATGATGTATATGGCAACTTCCCTCCGATGTCCTAGTAAGGATTGTAATTTGGTGCCTTGCCCAGAAACCATTTCCACAGATTTGCCCCTCTGCAAAAATTTCTTTCATGTTGGGTGTAACTCTACAGACTACTTGGATGTCTTGGGGAAATATTTTTCTCCTTGTGGTGGAAGTCCAGAAATGTCAGCAATGGTTTCCATGGTAATCGTAATATCCAACCTTAGAACAGTAGCTTTATGGTTGCAAAAATTATGGGAAAATTTAAGCGCAATTTTCTCATTGAACCCTCTCAATCATTTGAAATAAACATCCCAATGGACCTTCTAAAATTCTGCATATGCTTTGGCATGCATTTTTAAACCTTACAGAGTGGTGGGCTCATGATGTGGGTGGTGACCTTTTTCCATGTTCGCAAAAACTCACTGTAGCTCAATACAAATGACTCAGACAAGTATGGTTTTGGTAAGGCGGTTTAATAGTAACAAATGCTAAATCCGGTAATGAATACTTAATAGGGAATGATGGTGAATATAGTAATGAGGGGTTAATGCAAAAATAATAACAGTGAAAAACCCTTGGAAGAAATGATGATAGTGACAACCCCTCCCCCAGCTGATTGGTTGAACCATCCATAGGGCAACATGCCATTTGACAGAAGGAAACATAAAATATAAAATAAAATAAAATAAGGAAAGAAAATAAGAAAAATAAATTACCAATCACCACGAGTGAGAGAGGAACGTGACAAGCCCAAACAGGAAGCAAGTACAATAGATGCCTCAAAATGAGGGAACAATGTGTGTTGGAGATGGAAGATCTATGGAGATGTGATAGGAAATAAGGTGGATGGAACAAGCAGGGAGTCGTACAAGCAGGGAGTCGTATAGCATGGATGACAGCCGCGAGAGCAGATCGTCAGATATGAACAACTAAGCGGCAATGATGGAGAGAGACATGGTGGTACAGAGGACAGACACTACCAGGTAGTTGACTAGGAGATGACGACATCAAGATAGGTAGGCAGAGTATCCGTCGGTGAAAGAAGATGACCAATGAGGGTCGGTCATTTGGCGACCAACCATGTGTGAAGAAAAATAGTTGAGGCCACCAAAGATATGTGAATGGACCATGGGACCAGCCACAGGAAATAAAAGTGAACACCTCATAGCGGACACAAAAAGGCATCTGGAAAAGAAAAGACATGAACCCGAACCAGAAGATATGCGTAGCAGTGCCTATCACCAAAAATGACAGGAAGGTAAAGCATGTGCCCACCGACATTGTTGTCCCCCAGGAAGAGAGGTACAGGTCATGGTGAGGAATAGGAGGTCAAAAGGGGACTCCAAATGAATGTCGGGAGGAACCCAAGTACCTAGAGCTCAAAGAAAAATGGTCCCTGGCAGGAAAGTGATAGGAGGTTTTTTTTTTTTTAATGACAATAGATTGTCGGTTACCCAATTTTCAATCTATCACCGCTTAGTGGTGCCGAAAAATTAGTTTTCACCAGTAAGGTTATTCAACAATTAATGCTCGTTGGAAACTGGTTTTCAAACATTAACTGGCCAACAACACCCTAAAGGGTTTTCATTGTTGGATCTTTTATTGCTTTTTTTTTTTACTATTATTATTATATACTCAATCCCGGAGGAGACCAAAAGGAACAACAATAATTTCCTTCACCACATCACAAAAGGAGGTCTCCTTTGAAAGAGGTCCTTTTTAGAGTTTCAAACAATGCCCATTAACAAGAAGATTCATGTGTTGGGAATCCATAGTACACAGTTGAACATCACTATTATCATACAGAGTTTGAATTTCATCGGGACTGAGCCAGCGAGTGTGGAAATTCCCCTTGAAATAATGAAACTGTGAGTCATAGAGTAATGCCTAGTCTCCTAGTTGGAATTTCCATGACCGGATGAAGCGATCATGCCACTACGCTCTTTGCTTCTATACCATCTCTATATGGAAAAGAGCCTCTTGATGCATTTCATCAAGTGAATGGAGTTGAGAAAGTCTCTCCTTCTGTGCTTCATTGAGGTTCATCCCAAGCTCAAGGGCAGTGCGTAGAGTCTTCACTTCAAATTCAATTGGCAAGACAACTCACTTGCCATAAACAAGCTCATATGGTGTCATCCATGTAGTTGTCTTCTAGGTTGTGTGATAGGCCCAAATTGCTTCAAGAAATCTTTCTGCCTAGTCTTTCTTTTGCAATGCTACTGTCTTCATAAGAATGTTCTTGATTGGTTACTTCCACCTATCCATTGGCTTGCAGATGGTATTGGGAAGACTTCTGATGCTTAATTTTGCATTGTCGTACCAATGCTGAAATTAGGTCAGAGGTGAATTATGCTCCTTGGTCTGTGACAATTTCATGAGGCACACCATACCTGGTAAAAATATTAGAATGCAAGAAGTTAGCAACCTTAATATCCCTAGCATGCTTTAAGGCTACTACCTCTACCTATTTAATGACATAATTTGTACAAACCAATATATATTCTTTATTTTGAGAGGGAGGATGAATGGGCCCTACAAAATCTAACCTCCACTTTTCAAATGGTTCTATAGATAATTGAGGATGTAAAGGAATTTCGTCAGAGTGGGTAGGCTGCCCCATACATTGGCATTTGTCACAATGTTGAAAATAATGCTTACTATCCTTGTGGAGTGTGGGCTAATAATAACTAACGGTAAGAATATTTTGGGCGATCCTATGGGCAGAAAAATTTCTTCTGCAAGGTTTTGTATGGCATGCGCACAGAATGTCAAAGACATCTTCTTCAAGCACACATCAACACATGATATTATCAAGGCCTCAACAGAAGAGCATCCCATTAATCCATGTGTAATCACCACTGAGTCCTACCAGGTTTTGACATTCCCTTGGAGAGAAATGAGGTGGGAACCTACAAGTAACCAAGTATTTTTCCATGTTAGTGTACCACGGACTTTTTGCTGATATAGCAAAAAGATGTTCATCTAGAAAAGTATCATCAACTGGGGTTGGTTCATCTTCATGCTACAGTTTGGAGAGAAAATTGGCCACCACATTCTCTCACCCTAGTTTTTCAAGGATAGTAATATCAAACTCCTACAAAAGAAGTAACCATCAAATCACTCGTCTGGTAACAATAGGTTTGTTCATCAAAAATCTAATAGCTAAATGATTCGTATGTACAAAAAATTTATATCCAATCATATAGTGGCGAAATTTATTTATTACATAAACGACAACCAGGAACTCTTTTTCAGTAACAGTATAATTTACCTTTGCACCAGTAAAATTATTATTGATATAATAAATAGCATAAAAGATGGTGTCTTCCTTTTGTCCAAGGACGAATTCCATCGAAGTATCTAATGCATCGATATGTATATGAAACGGTAGTTCCCAATTTTTTCCTCGAAGCATAGGTGTTGTGATGAGCTTTCCTTTGATTTCCTTGAAAGCTTGTTGACATTCTGTTGTCCATGAGAAATTTGCATCCTTTCCTAGTAACAAAAACAAAGGTGAGGCAATCTTGCTGAAATTTTGAATAAACTTGTGATAATAACTAGCATGTCCTAGGAAACTACGTACATCCTTTGGAAAAGTAGGTACAAGCAAGTCTTGAATAATCTTGATCTTTTTTGGATCTACCTCAATTCCTTTTTCAGAGATATAATGACCCAACACAATACCTTCAATCATTAAGATATGACATTTTTCATGACTTAAGGAAATATTAGTATCAATACATCGTTTAAGTACTTTCTCAAGATTTTCTTTAGCTTCATCATATGTGTTACCATAAACAGTAAAGTCATCCATATACACTTCTACGCAATCATGAATTAAATCAGAAAAAATACTTAAAACAACTCATTGGAAAGTAGCAAGTGCATTGCATAATCTGAAAGGTAAGAAATTGTAGGAAAATGTTCCCCAAGGGCAGGTAAAATTAGTTTTGTCTTGGTCCTCAGGGGCAATGCGGATTTGGTTGTACCCACTAAACCCATCAAGAAAGGAGAACTTTTTCCTAGCTAAGGTGTATATGACTTGGTCAATGAAAGGAAGTGGGAAATGATCTTTCTTAGTGGCCTTGTTAAGGGCCCTATAATTGACACATATTTTCCACTTTCCATTTTTATTAGGTACTACCACAAGTGGGGACACCCATTGGCTATCTGATATGGGGTAGATAAATCCTACATTGAGCAACTTCTGAAGTTCTTCCTTTACTATTTCTCATAAAGTTGGGTTTAACCTTCTCTGGGGTGTTCACACCGGCCTACTTCCTTCCTCTATATAGATATGGTGTGTACAAGTAGCGGGATGAATGCCTCTCATATCTTGATAATCCTAAGCAAAGGATTCTTTATGGGATGACAACATGTCAAGGAGTTCCTTCAATTGGTAGGCATCTAATTCAGGATTGATGTTAAGTGTTTTACCAAGTAAGATTTCAGTAGCTTGGGATTGTATAGGGGTATCTCCGACAAGTAGTTGTGAATTGGATGAAGATGGATCAATATCCCTAGACATCAAAAATGGATGGTATATACAATCATGTGGTAATAATTGGTGCAAAGTGATAAAGTGCTAAACAGACTGTGAACTACCCACTAATGGAAAATTTCCAAATGGGCAGTTATCACCCATGTCCATAGGAAAAATCATTGGCTCAAGATCACTATCAATTAAATAATGATTTTGCAATAAATGATTAATAACAGTGGCTTCTGAAACATCTTCAAATCCCCTACTTTGATCTATTGTTAAAATAGGTAGAGGCTCCTCTACATCACTATCGATCCACAATGGATCCTCTGTTTCCAATAATGGTTGCCCTGGAGGGTACAATGTCAACAGTTTTGTTTGCTCCCCGTTCGAGATCACCATATTTTCAGACCTGCAATCAATGAAGGCATTAGCAACAACTAGCCAACGTCTTCCTAAAATCAAGGGATATCCCCCCAGCTTAATTTTTGGTTGTAAAATCATAAAATCTATTAGATACTCCCAAGACTTAATAGAAATAATGATGTCTTCAATCATACCTTTTGGTTTTATGATGGAATGATCAACCATTTGCAAGACTGTTGGAGTAGGTCTTAGTCCTCGAAGGGCTAGCCTCTCCTTAGTCTCATTAGTCATTACATTTATAGTTGCACCTAGATCCACAAGTGTATTTGAAATAGTTATGTCACCAATACATACCTTAATCATTGGACTATCGGGATCTGCATACTTAGGGACTGAAATCTTCCCCAACATCAAGTCAGCAAGTTGTCCAATGACTTGGATTGTCTTAGGGTATTTATTCTTCTATTCCTTCCTCCCACAAAGTTCTTTAACCACCTTAGTGTATACAGGAATATCTTGAATAGCCTGCAACAAAGGAATCTTAATGTTAACATTGTGTAACTCATTCATAAAATCAAAATCAGATTGCAATGTTTCTTGTTGCTTTGGTGGATCTTGCAACCTATCTAGAAATTGGGGCTTTGGTTGCTCTTCTTTGGGCTCAACCCGTTGGTCTTCAACTTCAGTAATGGTCGGTCCTTGAAGGTTCTTTCCTAACCTCAAGTTTACACTATCAATCTCTAATGCATTGAAAGGATAAGTCGGGAATCCTGTCACTTCATTATTATAAACTGGTTGAGTCACCTTATTGTTTGGATTGGGTGTCGGTTGTGCAGGAATTGGTGTAGCTTTTGGTGGTTGGGTTGAACTAGAAGGTTGATTAGATATCGAGACAGGTGGTAAGATTTGTTGGGATTGCTAATATGGGTTTATTGTTGGAGGTGGTGGATACGGCAGAAATGACTGATATTGTGGATAGGGTGGTGGTGGTACTTTCCATACTTGCCACGATTGTGGAGCAGGTGGGTATTGTTGTGACTAGTGAGGGTAGTATGGAGGGTGTTTCCCATTTCCATACCATCCAAACTGGTTTGTGCAGGAATTTTGTTGAAAAGGATTTTGGGATGAAACTTGGTAATCTGGTGGGGGCATTGCTCTTGATTGCCACTGTCTTCTTTGGGCCATGAAGTAAACAGGTTCATCTGTGTATTCTACCTCGGCCATCCCTACAAGAAGAGGTTTTAGAGTAGTGTCCCTACTGGATTCTTCTAAAGAAGATATATGTGTTCTATTATACAAACACTCCTTACTATTGTGCTTCTTTCGACAAATGGGGCAAAAGACAACCAAGGCTTTTTCAGCTTCCTCCTGCTTTCTTCGTGTATATAAAGTGTTTATCTATTTACCCATATGACTTAACAAATTAGTCTTAAGGTCCTCAAGTAGATTACCTATCTCACGCTTAGTGATACATGTCAAAGTTCCTGCAAAATACTACTTGCTTGGGTAGTTCCTTCTTGAGTGTTGAGATTTGGAATAGTTCTTGCAAATATCATAGATATCATCAAATTCCATTTTAGAAATATTCCCTTTATCTATTAAGTTTAATGCCTCCATAACATCATCTCTTATGCCTCTAAGAAACAACATTTTAATAGCATCCTCATTTAATCCTAGTTGGCAAGATCATTGAAGACTGAACATGAAGCGTTCAAGATAGTCCTCCACCGACTCGTCTTCCTTCTATGTCATGTGGAAGATCTCATCCTAAACCTCCTTTGTTTTGCAATACTCCTTGTACTTGTTCAGGAATAACTCCTTCATGACTGCCCATGTTCTGATATTTCTGAGGTTCATAAACCATCGCAGGGTTGCATCCTTCAATGTGGCAGGGAATAGCTTAAGCTTCTGCGCATTACTTTGATAATCATAGTTGTGACACAACACATCAAATTCAAACAAAAACATGTCAGGATCCTCAATCGAAAGGCCACAAAAAATAGGTAAATCTGAATGAGGAATATTCTTCATATGAGCATCTTGCTTGGGATATGTGATAGGAAACTCAAAAGTACCCGGATTATTGTTGGCCAGCGCCCTATTATCATTGTTGTTGTTGTTGTTGTTATTGTTATTATTGTTGGGATCCATGACGTCTAATGCCCAAGGGGTAAAATAGCTTCCACTACAGGATTTGACACCATTTTCCGACGGTCGTTCGTCGGTCGTTCGACAAATCTCTGTCGGAAGAGCGACGCAATGGCGAAAATTTTTCCGTCGCTGTTTTTTCGTCGCAAGGTCGACGAAAAATTAAACGTCGAAATAACGGCGAAGAATCGTCGGTCGGCAGCATCGTGACATACCTCAGGATTTTGTCAGAATATCGACGAAAACTTTATTTATCCACCGACGAATTGCACCAGAAGTTCATCGTCGGCTTGACGAAATGGGCAAACATTTAGCGTGGAAACATGGAAATTTTGTCAAAATAGCGACGAAATACAAAATTAGTAGCATCGAAAGAACACCAAAAGTTCGTCGAATATGCGACGAAATAGGCAAGTAGTAGCGTCGGAAGAACACTAGAAGTTCGTCGAATGTTCGACGAACTAGTCGTCGCAACTATAGAAACTTCGTCGAAGGCTTTCTGTTGATTCGTCGGTTGTTATCGTCGAAATTGCGACGAAGAAGCAAAATTTTAAAAAATATATATATTATATATTCGTGGAAATGTACCATTGCGGAGACTGACGACTGATCATACATACAGACTGCATATTGGTTTGATGCTTCAAACGATGCATTTCTTATATTGAAAAGTGCATTACCTTATTGAGCTTCTCTTTGTTTTGAGTATAGTTTAATATTCTCTACTTAACAAGGGCCAACCAGGTGATAGTGGAAGCTCATTTGGCCCCTCCCCCCTCCTCACATCACTCTCAATTCCCCATACCCAATCATATAACATTAATCATCATTCATCCATTAATAACATATAACCTAAATCCATTAATAACATATAACATTCATTCATTAACATATAACATTCATTAATTAACATATTCATATTCATTCATTAACATATAATATTCATTCTTTCAGTTTTTACATATTATCAAAAATATGGTTGTCATGATATGATTACAATCACTTTTTTTTTTTGTTTCTTTTTGAGAGCTACATAAAGCCGAAGTGGAGTATCATTTTCTAAATCAATATTTATCCGCCCTTTAGTTGTTTTTCCCTCTGCTTGTGATCTTAATGTACGCCTAGTTGTATGTTCATGACGTGGATGTCGTTGCAAGGGGGGATCTGCTGCAATAAGAAAGAAATGTTAA